>KK502841.1:152376-188190 GCA_000688735.1 Glossina austeni
TTTTCTTTATTTTTGTTTCTTTCTTTAAGAGTTTTATATGATTCTTCTCCCCCATTCTCACCCTATAGTCCAACAAATTTGAAATGAAAATTTTCTGTCTTAAAAGCCGTTTAGTCTGCTTTAAAAGGCACATAAAAGTTAATCAATACTAAATAATTTATTAGAATTTATATTTTTAATATGACTACTGACTACTTTAAATAGTAAGAGTGAAATGAAAGATTAGCGGTTGAAAGAAGCCAAAGTGTCTGAAGTAAACTTGATACGTAATAATTTATTTCACCGCTGGAATGTCCTTAAAAGGAGTTTCGTTCAAAATAATAGCATTGTCTGCAGATAATCTCGACAAAAATCAATAGCAAGTCTGACTGACTGAGTCATTGACTTAACATAAGTCTTACTAAGGATCTCCCAAAATTTTGCTTTCCATAAGTCAATTAATTTATTCATTTTTTATGTAATGTCATGTCGTTCTATCGATAATAGGCATGCAATGCCTATTCGATTATACGAATAAATGTTTGCACCGTTTGATAGCCGATTAGTTATAAGTACAATCCCATAAGACCGTCCCTTAAAGCGACAATATTTCTTACTTTTCTTGGGTCGGTGACGTTTGAAAACCTTTAAGCGGATCAAGGTTTTTTCAACTTTGAATCCACTCTAAATCTTTAAATTAACTCACCTAAGGGAGGGATCTATCAGGTATGTGCATATGAAACCGGAATTTTTGTATAAAATGCGGTAGAGTTTCCTTAGGCCGCAGGCATAACGTTTAACGAGCAGACACACATTCGCTAGGCTGCGGCCTCGGCCCTCTCCCCTATATCTTTCCCTTTCCTCACTTCTGTCTTTCGTGTTATACGCACGGAGTGACAGCAAGTGCTTGTCACCCCAGTGCAAACAAACGGTGATCAGAAGAACTCGAGTTTGTTGAATAAATCGCATGGGGACTGCCAGTTCCCAATTGAGTGCTTCCTACTTTGCCGTATGGGCGGATGGACGGAATGTCAAGTCCAAAAAAAAAACTTCGTGTGGCCTTTTCTAATAATTCGACTGATTTTTGAGCACCGAACGGGTCAAATTGAGTGATTGCTGCTGATACCATTAGGTGTTCATCGTTTCCGTCGGATCTTAACAGCTTATCTGATAATCATAGACTACACTCCTCTGGTTCCACCAAACAAAGAATATCGTCTTTTAGTCTAGGTCTTTGAATTCAGCTTGGCAATGAGTCCGAAGTCCAGTGTAGGCCTATATCAATGATACATGAATTTTTACGCCTGAGAATTTCAAGATGGGTACACTTTTCCCCCCAATTTAGGGTTCCAGCCAAAAGAGATGTTTTTTTTTTTTTTTTATTATTACGTTTACGAAAAGAGAACGCTGTCGGTGAGCCCTCTTTGTTTGGCACAAACTTGAAATTTTCGTTATCGGGGAAAGGGTTTTTACGTTAAGTACGATGTGCTAGCTTCCCGACTGCTTATTGTTGCCGGAAGTCCAAGATATAAAACAAACACAACTTCAGATGGGTATTTTCTCTACTTGTGGTGTTGAGGCCACCTACGAGCAAATTCCGATTTCATACTTACATATCTAGTATATAAATATTCTATATGAGAACGCAGACCTAGTTTACAATTGTTATTCCTATGAAAAGCATCCGAGTCACAAGAACACATTACTTTAAAGGGTAGTTAGCAATCCAGTAGTACACTGACGAAATCACAGAATTTTGTCGCTGATCGGAACTAAGATTCCTTTCTAACCCAATTTTCATCATTCCTGTTTGATGGAGCACTGAAGAATACAGTACTATATGCTTAACCTTCGTTCACTACACACTAGTTCGTAGCTTTGAAAAGCTTTCCCTATATTTTCTTCTTTCCGCACAAAAATGAACAGTTAGTGGTAAGTAAATTTGATAGAAGCACTAGGGAATAAAATATTATTTTTCTCTCCGTGAGACACTGAAGCATTGTGGCACTTCGTCAATAACAAATGCATTGCGTAGTAGATAAGAAAAATGGTAACCGGTTCGGTATAGACGGGTTCAATTCGCAGTGCAATAGACCATAGTTTAAATATGATTAGCACAGGGCTATATGTTGGGTAATGGTAGTAGAAGGCGTAACTCTTGTGGCCACAGGCTCTATCCTCTCTGCTCATACTTTCCCATCCTGTTACCTCTCTTTATAAGCTTATAAAGGACATCCCATTGCGTGATGGCCCATGTTAAAAAGGAAAGGAAAACGAATATATTACAAAGAAGAAGGAATCGAGGACGTCTATTAGGAAAAACACTCTTGTGCTGAGGGGACCTATAAGCCAGCAACGTGGGACCGACCCACAAACCGACGAAACGTTTTAATTGAAAAATTAATGCTCATCTGATCGACCGTATGCGCTATAGACGTATATCAAGTCAATGAATTAGAAGCAATTGGATACGTAGAGCGTGAAGGAGCTCTTCTTAAACCCTTTCTCTCATCCACGACAGTACTTCTAATCTGACTAGCAGTCCAAATTACTCCATTTCATTGGCTTTACTCGACATCATTTCAGATATCACATGTCAATGAGTATATTTTAGAATGATCTTCTGTCGTGGAAGGTCACGGAAGGGAAGAAAGCATGTTGGTTGCGAGGTTACCGCGCATTATAAAATGTAAAGTCGTGAACACTCGTGGCCTCCCTGTTCTCACAAGATGTCACGGTATGTCACACAGCGAGGGAAACAATTGATGTGATCTATCCCTGTTCAAGTCCATTTCCGCCATTAGCGCAGAAAAAATCACTTATATGTGGCGTTCGAAAGGAAAACATTCTCCGATACCGCGTGAAATGTGTCACTAATTTTGTGATTAAATTTTCACCAAAAATCAGCAAAATTTCCAAATTAAAGAGCGAGGAATTTTGTAGTTGTTTTTTTTCAATTCCGTTAAATTCTGGAGAGAAATGAATTTAGGTAAAAATATTAAATTTTAAACTGAAGGAAAGCGACAAAAACTTTTTCTGCTAAATCATTTGTATGCTGCTGCACAGCTACAATCACCGCGGCAGAGGAAAAATAATAATACACATCTAGTCACGTATGGATACATAAAGATACTACATACATACATACATACAAGCATGATTCGTTATAACGATGGCAAATGTTAACAGTGCATAAACAACATTAAACCGGCCGGCAGGGGGAGGTAAAAATTCAAAAAAAAAAAAAAAAGAAACTCAATAAATACATAAAACAGAGAACAGAAAAAGAGATGGTCAGAGAGTTTGAAAGGGAGAGGAAGACAAAGATGGAGAATAAAAAAAAGCCTTCATTGCGAGAGTTTTAAATAGAAAAATTTTGCAAAAGAATTGAGCTTGTGAGCGGGTGCGAATAGTCGGTGGCTGGGGAGGGGAGGGGGCCGTGGGGAAGTGGAATTACTGATGAGGGTGGTGGTGCGATGATTGTTGGCAGATGTTAACTGGTGTTTGCCTCTTTCGGGTTTATACAACACCAGTGATAGGCGAAATGGGTTCTGAGTAGAAAGAAAAAGAAGAAGAAGAAGAAGAAGAGAAAAAAAATCGATAAAATCAAGGGCAGACAATGTACAGCAGTAAACACCACGTGGGACTGAGAATCAAAACAACATATTTTTTATTTTCCCCACACAAACAAACAAACGCACACACACACAAAAGCAAGCTTAATCGAAAACATATATCATTAACACGAAGAGAATAGTTGTTAGGTAAGTTAGTTGCTCTCTTTAAAGCATTGTTATTTAGATGAGGCGGCCAGAGAGTGCGGA
This sequence comes from Glossina austeni, assembly GCA_000688735.1. Classification (NCBI taxonomy): domain Eukaryota; kingdom Metazoa; phylum Arthropoda; class Insecta; order Diptera; family Glossinidae; genus Glossina; species Glossina austeni. Next base: position 156,180 of record KK502841.1, read on the forward strand.
GAGTATGTCACGCTCTATGGAAAGAGAGCGAGTTAGGGGTAAAGAGAGAAGGGAGAGAGAGAAATAGAGTGAAAGAAAAAGAAGAAGAAGAATAAAAAAAAAGAAGAAAGAAGGAAAGAAAGTTACACATACAACCATACAATAATGATAATAAAGACTAAGAAACTATTTTATATATTATTCTGCTATTATATATGCACTTGTATAGGTATGTATATGGCACAAGGCGAGGCCTGCCATACAAAAGGATAAAGAGAATTTTTAATAATAAAGCTTTTTTTAATTTCTACCTTTTTAATAAAATATTTCTTGCTCTCCATTGTATTGCTTAAGAGTGATAGACGGGTCATCTCCTATGCTATCTTCTAAGGGTAAACATTAGATATCCCATAAGAGGGGATCAAATTGGTTAAATTTAAACTCTGAGAATTAATAATAAGTGTATGACTTTATTTTTGCCGTCTTTCGTCATTCGAGGTTTTTTTTTGAAAAAATTATGTATACATTTACTATTGAAAATGTCGTCCATTGTTAGATCCAAGCGGGAAGAACAACTTGTCTTTGAAGGCCCTTTATAAAATGAATCACTATGGTTCGGCTCTTCTTTATAATGATTGTTAGGGCTTTGACATCGAAACGAACTCATTGGAAAGAAATTAGGAGCATCATGCTTGGAATTGAGGCGTAAAGATAAAGCTTCCCGAAAATAGCGTTTTTTTTTGGGCAGAACTACATCTCCTTCCTTTTCAAGACTCCAGGAAACTGGTTTCATGCGTTCTAAAGTGATTAAAGTCTATATAGCTGCATACAGCTTAAGTGCGATACTCTTGAATGAAGAAGTCAGTGTTGTATTTAGCGCGGTTGCATTCAGTGCTACTTACAATCTTGGGCCGATAGTCTTGGTGGGTAGTGTTCATTCTTCTACTTTCAATACTAGAATTTATTTCTTTGGTCTAACTAAATTGTATTAGTAAAAATAATAAGGTGAGAGTGTTACGTCCGTCCGTCCTTCTGTCCTTGGAAATTAGGCTGTTCGAATAGCGTCTCCATGCCAGTCAGTTCAGACCAGTATGCGGCGTGGAAACTAAAGGGGCCTTTTAGACGTTGATCTTTTAGTAAGCCCTACGATGTTCAATAATTTTGTTATGTCATGAGTTAGAGTTTTTTATTTATTTCAAGTTAATGTATTGATGGTCCGAAAGAAGTGAGGAAAAAGCAAGACATAAAATAGTGCCTGTAGTTTAGCGGGTGTGCCCTGTGGGAATAAGCTTTTCGCCTTTGCCGAATTAATATTCACTATAACTACGACCAAGTGCGGTCAAATCACAATCCGGCAATCGCAACTCTTGTTTACTTAAACAAATTTTCATTTCATTTGTTTGGTTGGCTTGTAAACTCGTAGAAATAATCTTGCGCTCTAATGGAAGTTTCTCTATAAAGCTGCTTGTGATCTTATTTATCACAAGTGAGTATTTCTGAAGTATTTAAGCGTAGCTTGTTTCTTCTTAATAATTACGTTGATCTAAACTTTAAACTTCATTCAGTGTTTCCCAACGCTTTTACCAAATTATAGAAGAGCGTTACATTACGTCTTGAAATTTTGCATTTAGAGTATTTCTTTCTATTTTTGGGAGAAACCAGTCACCGTGTCAGCTTGTTTGCCGTTTCGTAAGTAGTGAAACGCTATTCATTAAACGCGTGTCTCCTCGATATAAATAAATAGCAATCGGAATGAACTGAATTTGGCGACGCAAGACGCATAGGTTGGCATTCTTTAGTTGTGTGGTTCCAATCCGCCATAAACGTGCTGTATGTAAGGATGGATGGACAATTGTAAGTTTTTTTCTTTTTATATGATCAATCAGTTAGGGGATTCGTGTAAAATGGTGACAATCAGAAAGAGCTAACGAAGAGGAGATAGAAAGAAGAAGTAAGAAAGAAGAGGTAAGGAAGAGAGGACATAGGAAGATGGTCGCCGCCTAGTAGATGTGTATTAAATCGGTAACTGTTACGGTTTTACCGATTAAGCGTCGATTGTAGCTACGTTTGGTTGTCACGATTCTTCCTTACCCGGCTACTTATGGCAAAAAAAAAAAATTTTAGTTTGTTGCCTTTCATGTTATTCTGATGAATGGCTTTCTTTGAAAATCGATTAATTGCTGTTAGCATCGCTGGATAATAATTGTTTCACAAATCTTCTGTAGTTAATAACAGGCCACACTCTTCTATTCCCACCAAACACAGAGTATAATTGTCTTGCTGAAGCGGCAAGTTATTATTAATTTTTGCGATGAGTATTCTCATCCCTTCATAACGACACGATCCTTTTGTATTGTGCGGGCAAAGAAAAAATGCTTTCAGCGAAACGTCATTATTAAGCACAAAGTTCTACCTCTTCGCTATGAGAGGAAATATGTGGTTTTATTACGACTGCTTATTGTTGCCCAATTGTTGCAGATGCCCAAGCAATAAACAAAAACGCAATTTCAGACACGTGTGACCTCTACACGGCACCTATGATCATTTAAAAGCAAATTGCAGTCTCGTACGTACATACGTACATACGTGACATTAGCCTTTGCCTATGCAATTCATTCCCACTATTTCTAAACGGCAAGATTTCCTACATTCGTTAGCATTTAATGTGTCTGCTGTTTTAAACAACGGCAATTATGGCTCTTAGCTGTTCAAACTGCGGGTACCGAAGAGTCCTCTGCAACATTCTGCCTTGCGCGTGCCACCCTAGCGGGGTAAGCCATTTTTGTCCACAAGAAAGTGTTTTCCTTTTGACTTCCCCGCCAAAAATATGAGATCTGTCCGCCTCTACTTGTTCATCTAACCAGTAGTCTTCCCTATGCTTTAGTTATATGGTATAGTATATGGAGTAGTATATAAAGTCTACATAATATAGCGTTAGGACTTTTTAGAATTTTTTCAACCTTTCTGATAATGTGAAGCCTTGAAATTATGTGCACTTTCCTACTTTACTGTCTGCGATCAGTCTGTCTTCTTAAACGTTTACCAGCATAAGACTTATTTCCTGTAAGCTTTCTTTAGGACCAGATACCGATACCTAGTTTTAAAAATCGTAGTTCTAAAACATTGTCCTACCCTCTCCGGAAAGGTTGAACATAATCACTTAGTTGTAGAGAAAGACTAACTGAACGCACAACGTAGACGCGCAGGCGCTCCTATAACCAGTATTCGTATAAGACGGACCCGCACAACACGGCGGGAAAATTGGCATCAATTTCGTATAAGGCGCAAATAGCGAGTTGGAACGGAATGAGCCAAAAAGTGCGTATTAGTAGATTTTTATACATATGTCTCTCCCTCTGTGCTGTGAAACAGTAGATACATTAACTATTCTACGGCCATGAAAATTGTTGTCATAGCGTGTCCGAAGCTTGATTATTAAGGGAAATTATTATTTCAAACATAAGTGAGTTAATCTGTTTAGCTTGTGAGTGAATATCTTTGTATGTCTTTGTATTGAATATTTGGATGGCTTTGTGTAATCTACAATATGGGTTTACATAACACGGAACGATTCGGAAGGGGGGTAGGGCACGTGCAGGTAGATAGATCTCGACAAATGGTTGGATTGAGTTTACTGGCGACACACTTTGATTCGATCTGGTACTCTAGGTGTAGTAGGTGGAATCTCTACCTTATAGGGCTTGTCCCCCTTACTGGAGGATGCTCGTTCATCTATTTCGTTCGCGGATATCGTAGAGTTCAGCCATTCTGGCAGCGTCTACATTACGAAGACTTTGAATTTCCGAGGAGTTCCTTTAGCACTTCTACTATTCTTTTCCTCACAAGTTTTGAATATGTGGCATAGTGAATTGTGATCGTTTCCCTTTCACTGGTCAATGAGTTTGCATTAGTTTTTATTGATAGAGTTACGTCCAGCGACGATGCCATTTGATTCCAGCTTCATTTGACTTGTGTAGTTCACAATACACGCAACGCTTAGCTGAGGTCAGTTTAAATGAAGGCATCGTCTTGATGATATTCCTTTCTTAATAGTTTCCTTGGTATGATATTCGCCATCATTCATTACGATCCAGCAGAAAATTTTCTTCCAAATTAAACAAAAACAATCATACTTCCCGCAAACCGTCAGAGTCTCTCTTAGGTAAATAAATCAACGAAGCACTCAAAGCTTAAAGGAAGAATTACAGTCAATACATTTAGAGTTGCAGTGTTAAGCAGTAACGAGCGTGTGGTCCACAATATTTTGATTTCCGAAATCGTCGCGCTTAAAATCTGATATTGATTGGCAACTTATTCGTTCGTCCGTTCGCCGTCAAGCAACGTCAAGTGTACGATTTTCAGTTAGTGACAGTATTTATGCAAATGATTTAACTCCTCAAACTGCTACTGACAAATTCTTCTTCGTTTGCAGCCTCAATTTACATTTAAATTTCTTTACTTCTTGTTGTTCTTCTTCTTCTTATTCTTCCTCTTCTTCGTCTTCTTCTTTATATTTACTAAATTAAATCCCTATTAAAGCAATTTCTAAAGTTATTAAATGCTTCAAATAAATGTGTCTATAAATACACACACACACACACACACACATACATATACATTTATTTAGTTAGTGTACGTATGTGCATATAACTTCCTATCTGTACTCTAAACATATATTGATGCAATATAGTAAAAATAGACAATCCATTAAAATATACACACTTATATACATATATATATATATATTTATATATTTATATATGGTTACGTATGTAATATATTCAATGCACATACGTGCATATTAACGAAAACAATAATAATAATAATAACAACAACAAAAGCAACAATGAAAACAAGTTAATAGTTCACAAAATGTGCAAATATGAATATTTTTACTGTGTTTGCCCTATCCATCCCCGGCCAGGCCGCTTTAACTATCTTCACATCTATAGGAGTTTTTTTGTGCTTTTTCTTCTTTTTTACATATTAAAATATTAACAAAATTACGGTAATTATGTACTTGAGAGGTAATTTTTCACGTCTATCTCTGCTTAACTGTGTGCCTGCTCTTTGTTGTTGTTATTGCTTTTACTGTTGTTGTCGTCATTGCTTTAATATATAGAAATGTGCATAAATTTACATAATTTCAACAATTGAAAATCGTTAATAAATGCTATTGTTGTTGTTATTGTTTTTGTTGCTATTGTTGTTGTTGTTGTTGTTCTTGTTGTTGTTGTTGTTGTGTCGGTCATTTCTATTATTATTGTCATTTGCTTAATTTACAGTTATTATCGATTTTTTATATTTCATATGAACGGAGAAGATAAACCAAATTGCAAATAAACGGTTTGCAACGAATTTCTAATACACACTACTTGGGTAAATAAATTTATGCCCTTACAATAGTAAGTTAATCTTTATCTTGTTTGCAGTAAAAAACTTATTAGCGAAAATATTGTTCACTCTGCTAACTGCATTGGACAGGAGATAGCTTTCAAAAAGACTTCCATGCCGAAGGAGTAACTGTTTTGTAAGGCTGTGTACGTAAAGACGAATTTTTGCTTAAAACAAACAAATACCGTCTGTTAACTAAATGAAACGGTTATTTATCAGAAGGTGTGCTATTTGCCAAATACATGGGAAGAGCGAAATGGTATCACATTCTTGGGCAAGTTCTACCATATGAGGATGAATCCCACACACCCACAACTATTGACCTACTTTCTCAGTGTATTCGATTCAATTGTTACATGGCCAATGGCTAAAATGCCATATATTCGCTTAGGTCAGAAGTGTGCTACAAATGGAGAGAGATTATAATCACGTAGTGCTGGATGTAAATTTTATACTGGATTAACTTGAATTTGAAGATAGATTTTGTTGCTTGCATTTTTGCTGGAATAAGTCTTAAAAGCTTATGCTTCGCTTAAATCCTGCAAGAGCAGTTCCATGATTTTCCAGAATCATCGTTCGCTTAGTCTGTTATTAGTGCAACAACAATTCTTAAAGACGCACCTAACAAATGTAATGTTCAATGATGTGATTTTAAACTAATGACGGACGCAGTGATTACAAATTGGAGCCATCATGTGTGTCAGTGTGTCCAAAGCAGCGGGGGACATTTGAAGGAAGGAAGGTCTAAGCCTAAGCTTCAAAATCAAGCAAAATTTACTTCGAACGATTACAGTTTGCGAGATCGTGTAGGCCTGCTTGGTTGTCAATACCCCACATATCCATCTCTTTGGCCGAGCAGCCATCTCAGCTCGATACTGGAACGTGTTATTACAAACTTAGAAATCTTCCGATGGCGTTTTCTTCTATGCTATTAGACGTAAATTGGACTCATTCGTGAATCGGTAAATTTGTCGTAATCCTGGCAGTTGTAGAGCAAGGTGCTTGTTTGAGTAATATTTCAATCACATTTTTGCTCATTTTTACACCCTACAACACTTCTGGTGCAAGAAGGCACAGTGCAGCGACCCACATTTTACTACACCGATCGATTCAGAATCACTTTTTGCATTTGATTCTAAACTTATCTGTCCGTTTGTCCATCTGGTTTTTCTTTGTCCAATTTAAAGGCCGCAATTTTCGAGATATTTTATTTTGATAAAATCTGGTACGTTTTGGGCTAAGGATGAACGCTACTGAAAAGGGTTCGGATCGGACCACTTTTTCGTTAACATCCCTATTAAGGCCTTATTGTGAAAAGTCGTTATAAGAATAAACGTGGAAAGTGGAGAAGGTGGAGAAGGATATTCAAGGGTGGGCCATGTGTTTTCACTTCTTATAACTATTGTGCTATGGGTTTACAATGGACCGAAATGTCCGAGCGGTTAGTATTGCCCAACATATGACACCACACTCCATCTGGTGGCAAAAACTAATTAATACACTTTTTTCTTAATCAATATTAGCGATTATGCCAATTACGATTATTGTGGTGTACCCGTCTACCTTCTCTTCATTACCGAATTAAGTTTGCTCACCAGTCGTTACCAGAGCTTTTTATAACTATGATCTGCCATTAAATGTGAAAGCAGCATTTTTTTTTTTTTTTTCTATTAAAAAGTGTGAGTAGTGCAAGTGTTAATAGGAAAATGTATTGAAATATTTCCCCTCTTAATGCCGGATATTCGTAGAGATTGTGTTCAGTCATCTCTCTGCGCTTTATGCAGTGATCACAAAAAAAAAAAAAAAAGAAAAGGAAAGTGAGGTAATTGAAATTTTAATTAAATTTAATTGATTATTTAACCAACCATGTAATCAGTTTTATGCATTACGGATGCTTGCTTGGGCTACACAAACTGCTCTACACACCCACTTCACTCAAAGTGTGAGGCTTTTAGAGAATGAAGTGCAATCTCTTTGAGTTTACAATCCTTTAATGCTCATCCTCTTTCTTTCTTTCTTTCTTTTTTTTGCACTGCTTTTCACTCGTTCTACGAAGCGGTCTCAGTAACAGGCTTGGTAAGCGTAAGCAATGAAACTAGAACACAAGACAACAACGCGTTCATTTTAGTTGCATTACTAAATGTCATGCACTGCTCAAGCAACATTTTGCATCCCCTACAGACTTAAGGTAACAAGTGCAAAGGATAACACAACTGGCATAACATGGCCGAAGAGTAAATTTATCCAAAAACCGCAGAAGTAAAGAAATTGTGGAGAATTATTTTTAAAAACGTAAATCTTCTCGAGACCAGAAAATAGTACCGAAAGCTTTGCGATCGTAACCGCGTAATCGCGTAACGTAATCCTAACACTTCTCACATAAGGATACAATGGATAGAAAGAAGGAAAACATATAGTTATTGTTCTTTATTTTTTTTCTCCCATGATCCATCCACAAATACTTAAAAAGACTTAGTGTAACTAAGTGTACAAAGCGGGTAAAATAATTTGTTTTTCCATTGATTTACTGATGAGAATATCTCCGTACATCGACAAATAATACCTTAACCTTTACTTTGCTGCAGACACTCATAGACAAGTTATACGTGCATGCAATTACCGTAATTGCTTTTCAGTTATTCGATGTACATATTCACCTGAAGACAAACAAAGGCCTTTTCAGCTTGATTATCGAAAACGTGAAAATGTTCAGTAAAAGTTTTCTAAAACACATTTTTTTTCCTTTTTTATTTTTTCTTTAAATAACTTAACGAGTTTCCATTCATTAAAATTCTAATCTAATTAAATGATTGATTACTTTAACCTAACTTAAGCATTTTAATTACTTCTCCGCACACGAAGATAATGTGAATGGAAATTTCATTAACTTGAAATTAACTTAAAAACCAGCGTAAATGGAGCGGTTATTAGAAAAAAATCAATTTGCATTCAGTGATTGGTCGGCATAGCTTAGACAAGCACCTACTGTCTCGGTCGACTACATTGCAAGAGAGAAGAGCGTTAACAGCGCTGTTGTTGCACCAAGAACCGCGTAATCCTACTGCAAGCGAGACACGCTCTGTCTAACGTATTCTAGCGACAAACGAAATGCGCTTAGAATGCCACACCTATTTATATGTAGTCCTAAAACTTTACGATCCTTAACTGTCTCCCATGCCTAGCAGTCCAAAGCTCTTGATGCAGTTGGCCATTGGTGGAATGCGAGAACTGTTGTGCCCATGTATATTATAGGCATGTATATGCAGGCCAAGCGTGCCAAAGAGAGAAAAAGATGTTTTGCTCCTTAAAGATCTCAACCTCTTCGAGTCCAAACCTCTTGATATTGCTAGATATCGTCGTAGAGTGAGGTCTGCTGTGCTAGTGTATAGGCTTAGTATGTGCTCCAAAGAGCTAGAAGATGTTTTGGCTTTGAACGATCTGTTGCGAGTCTTAATACTCTTGGACATCGGCGTAATGCGGTCTGTGTTGTCTTTATGTATAGGTGTAAGCGTAGCATGGATTCCAAAGAGCTAGAAGAAATTTTGGCCTTGAACTACCCCTTGCGAGTAGCAGTCCGTAAGTCTTAATATTCTTGTGTGTATGTGGTCTGTATTGTCGTTATGCATAAGTAAATGGAGGGCAAGAGTTCAAAAGAGATAAAGGGGGTTTTAGTCCTCGACTACCTCCGGTACGTTGTAATCTGAAGCTCCCGATATTCTTGAAGATGAGTTCTGTTGTACTTGGGCAAGCGTTCAAAGCGATAAAAGAGATTTGTCCACAGAAGCATAAGGTTCTCTCAGCGTTGTCATCCATTCTGCCTAAAGCTGTCCATATATCGCACAGCACGCAATCGCGGCTCATGGTTCTTGAATCACGCTAACCAGCAATGGTCTTCTACGTCACAGATGCTTCCACTTTCAAGTCAAACGAACACAAATATATTTTCCATCATCTCTCTTCTATCTCTACCTGCAATCTGTGTAGTCTAGCACTGGGCCAGAGTGGTCGGCCACAAACACTTTTGAATGAATGAAACGATAAATTAGTGCGTGTACGCCTTGTTACAAATTCGCCGCGGGGCTGTAGAATAGTGTGTCCTCGAAAATTATACCAAAGAGGATGCAAGAAAGGTAAAAAAAGTCTTCTCCGGCTGTGAGTATAAAGCAAAACTGCGAGAGCTATCTATTAATCATGCTACACAAGCAATGATGACCAAACGTTTGGCTTGTCTACCTTTCCTTATCTCTATTCTACGCCTTTTACGTTAATTAATAACATTTTTATTGGTTTTTTTTTTTGTTGTTCCACGTGCGATTTGTTGTTTATAAGAATAACTTCAAGGTTATCGATTAAATTAAAATTTAGTTCATCTCGTGCTTTAAATTTCAATTCGTTAACATATTTTTTTTCTTCTAATGTATATAAAATTATTCCTTTGTCGTGGTAAATCCAATTAACCTAGATTTTAGGCGACGACTACATCAAAATCCCCATTTCCCCACAATACTGAGTACAGTACTTTAACTCTCTCGCGACTATTTTTTCAACTATTTTACCTTCAATTCTCTATCGCATAATTTATGCCAGTTTTTAGTGGGTTAGTCGCAAAGTTCGCATAAGCATACGTATATTGAAGAGAGAGAAAAATTTGTCAAGTTGTGTTGAATTTTGTATATATATATATATATATATTTTTTTTTGCTTCTTGTACAACGGCGTGTTCATTAAATTACAACAACTTATTAATCACGGCATTTTGACCTTTAAAAAAAAACGTGATGGTAGTAACATACGACCGTAGGTCAAAAGCTTATGTATTGCCATACCGCCACACTCTCCTCCCCTCGCCTCTTGCAGTCATTCTATGGCTCGCTTTCTCTTTCTCTCTTTCTCTCTCTTCCCTTTCTTCGTCCGCAAAACCTTTCTTTCTTTAGCTTTCTCGCTCTCTCTTCTTCGGTCTTCCTCCTCGCATGTTTAAAAAGCAAAAAGTTTTAATATGATTCATTAACCAGTTTTCTTACCATAAAAACGCTTTAATGGGTGAACGTATAAGTTTTTTTTCTCTAAATTTTATGGCATCAAAATCAAGTTCAAATTACATTTTAAAAATTGCATGTTGCAATGCCATAAAAGTCCAATAAATTTCTGGGTACTTGAAATTGATTTCTTTCCTGCCATGTTCCATATCGGCTGTTCTATGAGTGTGGTTTCAAAATTCCAATAAATCCATTTTAAGGTTGAGGGTTACTCGCTTTTCATGTGCAGCTTGTGCTGATTGGTTGAAAATTTGCCCGTGGGGTTAAGATCGGGATTGAAAAGAGCAATCAAAGTAATTACAAAGAAGGTCGGAAGAAGGTCCTCTTATCAAGAGATGGATATTCAAAACTTTATATATTGACGAGTCGAAAAGAATTCATTTAAAAATCCGTCAACAGATTACCATAAGATTTTACATGAAAACAGCGCACTTTGCTGACTGCGCATCGCTTATTATCAAAGCAATGACGAACGTGTTTTTTGCTCACATTCTTGAACCATTGGAACCGCTGCAATAAACCTAAATGCATCCAGTACAATAGATGATTCCCTTTACATAGCATGGCAACGATTTGAATTGTATGGCGAGAGACATGTCCAAGCAGTTGGGGGCCGCTTGAACGTGAAGCTACGCAATACGCATCAAGGTTGCTTTGAAGTACTTCTTACAGTTTGAATTTTCTACCTATTTATTTTGATCAATACGAAGCAATGTGTCAAAGTTTTTCCGGAGACAAGGAAAAGTATCTTGCTTCCATAACACTTAAGGATAAGACAATCTTCTTTTGCCGCAGCTTTGAATGGTCTTTCGAGTCGCACCTAGTTAGAGTTTCTTGTCTACTGGAGTCATGGCCTTGCCGTTGAAAGATCTTTATCTTTTTATCTCGTTTTTCGCGACGGTAATCGCCTTCTAGTTGGAAGGAGGGATGGACAGACAGGCTCGATTTGAGAATAGTACACTAATATATACCAAGTTTTAGCTCTCCATCTCAATTTTCACGACCAAGAGCGTTTCAGATGAATAAGTTCGATTTCCATATCGCATCTTATAAAGACTTTGAGGCGTAATTCTTAAGACCAATTGGATCCTGTGGTAGTGGGTATAAAAAAAAAACTGAATCGATTATGTATGAAAAGAAGGAATATGTATAGAGATCTCGTCGTTTTTCGTTCCAGTTGTTATGCCTTGCATCACTTACGGTACAAGTTTGCGCGGCTGCAGGACACAGAAGGGCTTGAAATAGATCCACCTTTTATTATACCGATCGATCCAGAATCGCTTTTTGAGTTACTTTCCTAATTGAGTTAAAGTTGTCCGTCCGTCTGTCCGCCTTGTCTTCTTATATTCATTCTCCTGTCCTCTTTCGATATACTTATGTATTTTGGCCCAGGGACGCATACCATTGAAAATGGCTCGGATCGGACCTCTTTCTCAACTCCTCCCAATATAAAACTTTATTTTGGAAAGTCTTTATACGAATAGCTGTACTGAGCTCGAACTGTTGTGGGCGGTGGCTGAGTACTTGTAGAAGAAAAGTCTTAACCCTCACAGGTTTTTGTTTTTTATTTCCTTTAATTTAAATATTCGAATAACAACAAGCATCCTAAGAGTAAACACCTGTTTAATAATAATATTACCCAATGCTCAAAGAGAGGGCTGAAGAAAGAACGAAAACAATGAAATGTAATAAAAAGCGAATGGAAAAGATCACTGAAGACCAACTGTTGTTTGTGTGTTTACATGAATTAAATGAATTCCTTAAATACTTGTATATAAAATAACGGTATCAGGTTTTAATTTATTCTTATTTATTATTCAAATATTCGCGTGTGCTGTGTGTCTTTAACGATAATTATAATATAGCAAAAATTAAAGTTTACTCTCATCCATAATTTATCCATCAATTGCTTTGTTTGGTACTCCGACTACACTACAACTGCAAGTTACAGTAATGCAGTATAAACGACGAAGAAAAAAAAGAAATGAAAAAATTACTATATTTATGAGATACAAAAACAAAAACAAGTTATAAAAATTCCATGAAAGCAGCAAAAAAAAAAAATAAGAAAAAAAAAACTCCTGCAAAACTGCTTAGAACAACATCGGTAAGCGCGCGTAGACATAACGTACCAACATACATACGTTGGAATACATTCGCGGTTGTTTTTTGACATACCAACGATTATAAATTACCAAAAAGTAAAAAAAAAAAGACTGAATATATTCACACATACATACATATTACAAAACAGACAATACTGACATTTATGTTCAACTGAATATTACAGTCTACATCAGAGTTTCCCAAATTTTTCTTTCCAAGAAGCAAGATGCCTTCCTTCTTACGTTTTGTAAAGCGAAAAGAAGAAGACGAAAGATCCGACACAAACGGCTACAAGATGGCATGTAACGATAAACAAATCAAGCAGTAGCAGTAGGGAAAGGTGGACACGAATAAATTTGCTGAAAAGATAGGACACCTACAGAGGAAGAAAGATAGAATGAGATAAAGCGTCAGTGGCGGTTTCAATTTTCAGCAAAACAAGAAGAGAGGAAGAACTAGACGAAATCAAGGGGTAAGCAGAGAAAGGTGGATACGAATAGATCTCTTCAAAAAAAAAGGACACCTACAGAGGAAGAAAGGTAGGACGAGATAAGGCGGCACTGACGGTTTCTAAGCCTTAAGAAAAAGAAGAAGACGAGGGAAGTCAGACACAACGGTCAAAAGACGGCATGTAACAGTAAGTAAGAAGATAAGGGGTGGGCGGAGATTTGTTCAAACAAAGAGACATATACAGAAGAAGAAAGATCGAAAAAGATAAGGCGCCGAGTGAAGGCAAAGAATGGGCCAGGCGCGCTAATATGCAAAATGCTACATATGTTTAGACAGAAAGATATATTGCCCTACAGAAGGATACAAAGGAAAAAAGAAAAGGAAGACGCCACAAATAAGCATAAAAGAAGATAGGGCGAGAGGGAAAATGTAGAATAAAACATATTAACAAAAGAAGCCATAACAGACAGAGAGGAGATAGCTAGAGGAAGAGATAGGCAGCGACCAGCGAGAGAAACAATAGCTAACCGAAGAGAGTGAGGTGAGGGAGAGATAAAGAAGCACAAGCTAACAGGGAAGATAGTAAGACAAAGTGAAATGTGTCAGCAGACAGAGATGATATCGAAACCACAAAACCAGTGAGCAGGAAGAGAAAAGATGGTGAAAGCAGGCAGAGGCAAAGAGAGCAGACAAAAGACGTAACAGATAGAGACTTTGTATCGCGTAGGCATGCAAGACAGATAAGCGCATAAATAAATAGAACCAGGTGGGCCGTCGAAACAACCGACAGCGAAAGAAAAGAACAAGTAGACGAAAATACTGTTAGACTAGCAGAGAAAGAAAGAAAAATATAATTACTTAGGCAGAACAAAAAAGAAGCAGTACAAAACGGGAATGGATAGCGAGAAAGAGATAGAGAGGGGAGAGACGAAAAAACGTGTTTTTGTAAAAGATAGTTCTTTCTTTCCTCTTCTTTCTGCTTTGAAGACATTTTTCGGCTATGTTTTTCAACACCTTCCGGGTTAATCGCTGCAAAAAATTGTGCGTAACTGAAAAGTTTCATCAAAAAGTGTTCAACATCTTTTGCTCTGACAGTTTCTAGTCTTCTGTCTCTACTTGAGCTCTATTTGGTTTCTTGTATTGATATTCCCTACGTGGAAATCGTCCGAATATGAACGAACGTATGTCATAGCGTCTGCCGTTTGTGGGAAATATCAGAACATAACGAAAATAACTAAAACCTGAATCGGGATGTCCGTATATATCCGAAAATTGACAAGACGACTGACGGTCAAGAAGTTTTAGCGGAAGAGTAGACATTTATTTCTTCAAATTTTAAGAGGTGGGACCTTTACTAAATAAAAGTACTTAGTTGGACTTATTGACCGACTGTAAGTTTTATAAGAGATGTTTAATAGAAATCTACGAAATTCATTCTCGCTTCTTGAGCTCTCGAGTGGAAAGAAATTCTTGCAATGTCTTCGAATCGCTTACCGCAGTGCGGTTTAGCAATCACTGCTTTAGATAACCAATCAGACGCGGTAGGGTAGACAGTAAAACAGACTAGACAAAAAAGAAACCAGGCAACCAAATAGATAGACAGCGCATGAAAAACTGTAAGTCCATCGATCACTACTACAACAATGCCGCTAGGTTGAGAAGTTACTATTTTAAGTATTCATATATGTATGGAAAAACTTTGATTTTCATTATCGTGTTGTTGTTCTTTTAATCAGTTATACATGAATTTATTGTTACATGTAAGAGCGGAACTATAAGCGCTCGACACTTATTATATACAAGGCGGCAATGAATCAGCAGAAGGAGAAGAAAAGAACAAAAAAAAAACCAACTTTGAAAATATTTACTTTTGTATGTGGGGGCCTTGGCTACAAACTAAAATGTGATTGCGGTACAGTTCGAAATTCTATGCACACATAGTAAAAACATGTTTTCCCCCCCTCTTGCCATGTACTCCCTTTTTTATTAGTTCCGTCTGTTTTGCCTCTTTGCTAAATCGTACTATCTTTGGACTCCTTTCCGTAGTAAAATAGAAAAAAAAGAAAAAAAAAAAAAACAAAATCACAAAACCTTATAAAGCTAGACTTCAGGTTTCGTTTTGTTACTCTTTCTCTGCGTCTCGCTTGCCTAATCGTTCGTTCTTTCTTTCTTTCTTTCTTTCACTTTGTGTTTTTAAGGCTGTATTAACATGTTTTGACAGGCTTATGCGATGATAATAATAGAGAAAGAAAATGAAAACAGAAAACGTAAAAACACACTACAAATCGTCTCTCTGTTAAGGTCGTTGGCCACAATTGCTGCTGAATACCCGAGACATGTTGGTATTGTGTTGGTTAATATAAAACGGTTGTTGAATGTAAAATTGTCTGTCTGGGTGCTTGCCTGCCTGCCTGCCAGTATATACGTATGCACGGAAAGCTATCTATACACACACAGGTACCTCTTAAGTTTAACTTATCCATAGGGAATCCAATAATTCAGTGTATAAATTCCATATAATTGAATTAATTTCCATCATTTTTTTTATCGTTGTGTCGAAAAAATTGCTTTTCATTCATTGTTAGGCAGCAAATTTTTCATACTGTGGATAATGGATCTGCTTGTTGTTCAAGTTGCCGGCAGTATTCAGGTGTTCACAGGCGAGATTGTTTTGCTTCAGCTGAAATGAACATCGGAGGAGCGTAACAAAGTTAGTTTCCAAGCGCAAGTGGTTGAAGTTTGCAAATAGCGAGGCGTGGCTCACCCTACAAATAGATGAACTTTTTCGCTGTCTGGCTCTCAATAGCATACGGTCAAGCAGAGATTGGAAGCATTGACTGGCAACATTGTATTGAGTGGTTAAGACTGTCCCATGCCTGTCCCCAGTACGCAAAAAAATTTTTCAATCCATTTTAATATTCGACTTGAAATTTCATGCCAGCTGTAACCATATCAACCGTTCGCTATCTATGGCATCAGTAGACTTCAGGATCTTATATTACAGTAAACAAACTCAATTCCGTCCAACACAGACCGTTGCTCTTCCAAAGGAGTCAGTTTTGCAGGAGTGAGTAGTCAGTGGTGCATTATGGTTAATACTGGACAGCTGAGTGTTGCAGGGAAGTACCAAGTAGTTTCAAGACAATTTTCCGTGCAAAAACGAAGCACTTGCCTGAACGCTGTGGGATTAAATCTTATTAGGAATTGGTAACTCTATTTTTTGATGGAGGTGATGGCAACATTGCAAGCCAATTGTATCATTCATTCTTATGGTTAATTCTTACTTTATACCTTTGGTTAACCTTTGGTTAGTATAATAAAACAATTTATGAAGAAGACAGAACTTGAGATATTGAAGTAAAGAGATATATAAAATAAAACTTTATCATGTCTAACTGTGTCCAACCACCAGACACCAGTTCTAAAGCCTCGGATTTATTGATTCGTTAATCTTTCTACCATGAAGCTGTCCCAGTTGTCCCCATATTTTCAAACTGCGTCTCTTCTTTGAATATACTCAAAAGTGAAGCATGTTCCCTGACTTTTTCCTACAAAGTTCACCATAAAGATTGAATTTCAGTTTTCATTGAAACAAGGTAGAGAAATTACTTTTCCAAACAATGATGTTCCGATGACCTGACCACGTACCGTTGAAAACACATTGATGACATTTCATTGTCTAAGCATATCACGAAATTGTCCCGTTTGCCGTTTACATTTTCGAAATTACTTATGAAATAAGCGGTATTGAGATCTAAAATGAAATGCTTTATGAACCACAAGAAATTAATTCAAGTTTCTGATATAAATGGCGTTATTAACACTAATACTACTGCATATTCATAAACGTTATAAGCATAGTAAGCAAAACCGATACAATATGTTGTGGTGCTTACTACTTACTCTCTTTATCTTCTTCTTCCACACACACACACACACACACACTCTGTCTCTCTTTATGCTATAAGCATTGGTTGCCGTTCCGTTCCCTTTCTTGATGATTTTGCTTTTGTAATTTTATTATCCATACATTTCTTATTTCTTCACGTACGTAAAGTAAAAACCTCCAACGCCAACAACAACCACCTGTACTTTAAAAGTCTTACATTGGCTTGGACAATTTTGCTCAGCACACTTTTGAATCTTTGCGTCTGCAGTTTACTTGGTTGTTGTTTTTCTTTTTCAATTGTTGTTATTATTAGACTGGTATTGTCATTCCTGTTGTTGTCGTTATTGTTATTGTCGTGTGCCCGTTAACACAAACAAAAAAAGAAAAAAGAACACTAAAAGATACCATTTTATAAATTGAAAAAAAAAAAGAAAAAAAACCATGTTAACTAAAGCAGACAGACAATTTCATGTATTTCGACACAGAAGTACGGCCACAAGATATATTAAGTTCTCCTTCTCTTGCCATTGCCATTAAATTCATAATAGCTCGTTAACTCACACGCCAACCCACGCACAACGAATTTTATAGTCGTAGTTTATAGATACACTTGGGATTTTCATTAAAACTTCGTTTAAATGATTTATTTATTTATTCCATTGAACTGAAAGAAATCAAGAGAAAAGTGCCTTTAGTAAGATAGCAATAAAAATTATAAGTTTTTACATTAGTCTAAGTGATATCTGGCCATGATGTGTACATATATATATATATATATAGAAAAGCTTCATTTGCTATATCGATTAACTTCACTTTCTAAATTTTTTTTATTTTTTTTTTTTTTATTTTAATCGTGAAACGTCAAACTGTATGCATTCAAAAGAGTTTTCTCTAAATAAGTGGTGAAAAGGGAACCACGACCCACCATAATATGTCCTATAGTAGTCTACACTTAATCATATAACTTTTCCAAACAAAGTCTTATACGGAGAGTGATTGAAAAAGTATTGCGATCCGAAAGATTTGCAATAGCGTTCATCAAAATATCTCAAAGATTGTGACTTGTGTGGGGACCACAAGAAAACAAGACGGACATGTGGGCAGACACGTACTTCTGGACCCATCAGTACGATGAAAGATGGAGCTATCTGAAATTATGCTGTATGCTGCATATATCTGCACAAACGTAATATATCCCATATGTGTCATATGCCAAGTAGTCGAAAAAGTGGTCCGATCCCAATAATTCTTCACGGCGTTCGTCCTTGGTCCAAAATATTTCAGTGGACCAAATTTCATCGAAATATTTCAAAAATTGCGGCCTTTAGGTTGAATACAGAACGGAGACAGAAAGACAGACAAGCTTAGACCGGTATAGTGAAAGGGGGGTCTATCTCAATTCCCTCTAAGTATTATATATATCCCTTTCTCGACCACCTTGGTGCAGAATAGAAGTGGTGAAGAATACAAGGCAAGCAGACGGACAGATGGACGGACAAGGTTATATCGATCCAGAGAATCATTCTGCAATCCTTCTATGTGTTGCACAGATCCACACCAAACTTAATATACCACGTGTGCGATAAACGATGTTGTAGGGTGTAATGACGTACTTTAGAAGCCACTTTGCACTCTAATAATAAAAATTGTAATGAAAATTTGGTTCATATACTTAAACAAAGCAATTATATGAAAGTCATTTTCAATCGCTACTCAAAACATACGACATAAAAAAACGTAAACAAACAATTTTATCACTTTTCTGCACTTTTGATTTTTCATAAAGTTAAGCGATTAGTCAATTAAGACATTCAGATAACACAGTGCGCACAACAAGCACGCAGGGAGTATTAAGTTTTTGCGAATTTACACAACACTTAGAAAAATGGAAGAGGAACTGCAAATAAGTCTATCATGCATTGTATCTAACCATTCAGAACTATTTCTTGAATCGATTTAAGCTATCTGTTCATGTCTTCTTGTACTCAACTTAAAGGTCGTAATTTTCGAAACATTTCGGGAAAATTTTGGACATTGAGATCTACTTTTGGCCCAAGGTATGGACAGTATTAAAAATGAATTGGATTGGACTGCTTTTATGACCACTCTCCATATGTTGACCCATCCGTATTTTCTTTTACTAGACCGCTTTTTGTCAACAAATTTTGAAAATACATATTTTTCATTCAACTATTTATTCGAAACAGAACGTTATATGCAAGCAGCTATAAACGTGGTCAATAGTGTTTGTCCTTGGACCAAAACGCGATCGTGTGCTATATTTTATCAAAATATCTCGATGTATTGTAGAAGATATGGGCGTATAGCAGACGGACAGACAACCTTGGGATTAATTCCAAATCGATGGGTACAAAAAGAAGTGGGCCTTTCTGAATATCACATACATCCGTTTAATACATCCCGTATCGCAAGTCGTGTAAAATACTCCTATAGCTAGCAAATGTTTTTCTATACACGAAAAAAGAGAAACAACAGAGTTGTATAAGAATTTAAATAAGAATTCGAACCGCAATAAAATGTTTTGAATATCATTTTTGAATAATATTTAAGTGATCATATCAGATGATTAAAAAGAGTGGTGAAAATATTCTCATGATAGTTTTAGTCCTCAAATCATGCGGGGAGTATTTAAAAGAGAAAGAGAGAAAGAGCAAAAATCTCTAACTTATATTATGTCAAAATCTCCTGCGAATTTTACGTCCTCTCTTTCCGCTCTTTCATCCAAAAAACAGCATTTTTCAGTGTTGCTTCACTTTGTCAGTCCACTCAAGACCCGAATTATTTTATGCTTTAAAAATAAATGAAAGTTGGACAGAAGAATAGACCGATTCCCAAAACGGCATGTGTTGCGGTATAAAACCACATGAAAAGCCATAATTTACATTAATTGAAGGGAATCTCGGTCATTAACTTTCCGCAGGTTACAGTTTTATTTCTATAGACGTGTAGCCGTTATAGACGTGTTCTTTGTCCCGCCACAGATATTACATAGATGTGCGGACTAACAGACGAGCAAATAGACAGATGGACTTGCGTAGATGCATTCCAAATTTGAAATTGGCTAAGAATTTATATCCTTCATGGGGTTCTTGAAGTTTGCTTCCGCGCGTTTTGAAGGTAATGAAAAAAAAAATTAAACTTTGGTGCTCTGCACTACTATATAGGCATGGTCAATTTTTCCAATTTTTCATTTTACGATATACTGTAGGCATGTCCTTCAATCAGTTTGGCTCATTTTCCTGCTTGTAAGAATTTCCAAGGTTTCTGCCAAATTTGATGGGGATTTGGTGAATTTTTGCGACCAAGAGGCATTACAAGGACAGGCAGACATACAGACGGACGTGTTTAAATCGTTTCAGAATTTGATGGTAATCACGCATATATATTCATTGACCTTCCCTACACCTTTCTTCAATGGTATAGGTATTGCTTTGGGTTGTGAACAGGCGAAGGTAATAGGTGTCGCAAGATACAAGGGGTTTATATTGTTCCTCTTCATGGATCGTTGATCTTTCTTCATTATTCTCTGTGTGTGCGAAATATATAATTCAATCGTAAAAACTTCCCATTTGGGGGAGTGTTAGATCGATATGTAACCTTGACTTGAGAAACCATCCTATGGCTATGCCCCTCACGCATCTCAATTTTGTCAAATGAAAGAAAATGTATTTTCTATCTCTGTCTCTCTCTTTCACTCTTCCCCCCTCTCTCACTCTTTCTCTTTATCCCTTCCTCTCTCTCTCTCTCTCTTCCTCTCTCTCTCATTGTGGAGTCTTCAATACATACGTTAAAGGAACGAATAATCTCAGTGTTCGCACTTCCTTGTGCAATAGCCAACAATAATATCCGCACTAGTAGCGCTTTGCTGGATGTACGCATACGAGTATATGCATATGTGTACAAGTTTTTATAATTAAATGCACAACAGTTTTATTGTACATTGACCTTAAAAAACTGATCACAAGAGTGCATTGTAATACATAGACGATAAAAAAAGCTCACATTTACATATGCATTTAAAAACAATCATTTAGTTAATTAGCATTGATATACAATATATAACAAGTGTTTAGATAGAGTAGGGGAGCAAAAGAGAAATTTACATTTACACACGTACATACATAAATGCACGTTTGTGTAAAGTAAAGTAAAGCAAAAAAAAAAAAAAATTCACGGTTAATGACCTTAAATTGTAACACTTGCTTATTCCTTCATTTATAAAGCTGATAGCCGGCCAATGCCGTTAAGACTTTTTTTTTTTTTGTAATAAGTACTTGCATCCTCTGTGTTGGTTCATCTTTCGGATTTCGCTAGAGTGAAGAAATTCACATTTCAAACATTTGCCCTTATCCCGAAGGATTGATCTTTGGACAACCTACTAGGAGCGGGGCGAACAAGTTGTTCTAATGCATTTCAAGACGCCAACGGGAGGGAAGCCCTTATCTACTTCAAAGGTGATCTAACGACGAAAGATCAGACTGAACAGAGCACGGAGAACATGGAAAAGACTATTGACATTTTTAACTATTCATGTCCCTCCCGACGAGTTGATCTTTAGATGCTCTGAAGGCGAGTCTGTAACGGCCTTTCACGGCCGGGGATGAAAGTCTTTACCTATTTCAAGAAGAAATTATAAACAAATGCAAATAAGAAACGCGATTTAACGATGAAACATCCGACTCAAGAAGGCACGGGGAACACGAAGCAGGCTATTGCCATTTCCGACGATTCGCGCTTATCCCAAATAGTTTATCTTTAGAGAATCTACTAAGCCCGAGAGAATCTACTAAACCGACCAGCAACTTATTCTCCTTCATTTCAAGACTTCGAAGGAGGGGTTTGAGGGGATTGAAGTCTTTACCTACTTCAAACGTGATTTAACAATGCAACGTCCGACTCAACAAGGCATCGTGAACACGGAGAAAGCTATTGCCACTTCCGGCTATTCGCACTTATTCCGAAGGGTTGATCTTTAGAGGCTCTGAAGGCAGAGAACACGAGAAAAACCATGGCGGAAGCAGATCATTTCTTGGTGCGAATTCGGGGTACAGTTTTATCCATATTGTCCTCAATCAACATTCGTATTAGATCTTCTCGTGCATTTTCTTTTGACATAACATTTTGAATGTCAGTGTGAATCTCTCGCGAACTAAGTATGGAGGAGATAACGATTAGGCATCTCCACACTTACTGTTCCTGCTGCTGTGACAACAGGTCATCTCAACGAAAGGAAAGTCAATTAACTTATGGGCAACACTACATGTCAGTATTGCAAGTCCTCGAACCATTACCATTGCATGGATGGATTGTGCTGTTTGTACGAAGACGATAATAGCCAAGAAGTAAGAAGTGCGGAAAAATGAATAGAATGCGGCCGCAGTCTCGGAGGTATATGGCAGATCGATATGTGTTATGTCCTCACCGGTCGAGCGTTTATTGTAGGTATGGGTCAAAGTAAAGTTGGATGAATTTTGCGCGGAACGAACTGGGGAAATCACCTTCAATAGTATCATTCCCCCAAAGGGAGTCGTATGAAAGTTAATCAAAACGTAGGTTTTTATACTCATTGAGAAAATCTTTTCCGGTCATAGTTCACAGGGTAACACCACATAAAACTTAATGTAATTTGTATATTATGTAATTCAAATGACAACGACATGTGCGTTTACAGACACAAAAATTTTGCGGAATGCGATAACTATCTTATAAAAGCCGTAAACTCCCATTTTTATCGCCTTCCATTTTATTTATAGACGAAAGAGAGACACAGTTATCACTCTACCACGACAATAAAAAAAAAAACAGAAAATACAATTTAATGCACAGTTGTGTCAGTCGTTTGTTTTTTGTTTTGTTTTGTTTTGGTTTTTTTTTTTTTGTTTTTTAAGGTGGAGTTGCATTCAATGACTTTTTCAACTCGTTTTGCGCTTGACATGTCTCGCGTGTCAGTAACACATAAATAAATTGTATAAATAAAAATTAACAACAACAATAAACAAAAAAATTTATGACGACAAAATAATAAACTAACAATGCCGTCACAACAAAAACAATTGCAACAACAATAACGATAAACAACGCTGATAACAACTTAAACGTCCTTAAACTTGTTGTTAAAGAATTTTTGCAAATAAATTCACAGTTAAAAACTTTGATGTGAAATTAAATTTCAAAATATAAGAGCCTTCTGCTGTAGAGGTGCACAAGTAAAAGCGCTACAGCACAGTTCATCGTTAAATATCTCACAACACTTCGCTTAATAGAGCAATTCATATAATAATGAAACCCAAAGTGATCCAATCCGGACCTTTTCCAATAGCGTTCGTTCTTGGAGCAAAATATGTCGGTATATCAAATGTCACAAAAATATCTCAAAAATTGTGATCTGTAGGTTGAAAACAGGACGAAGAGAGAAGGACAGACGAACTTAGATCGGTATAATAAAAGTTGGGTCGATGTGAAGTCGTTTTGGATATTATATACATCCCCACAGAAAAGATAGACAGAGGGACAGACAAGCTTAAATCACTATCATAAAAGAAGGATCTATCTCAAGTCCTTCTTGATGTTGCATACATCTGCACAAACTTAATATACCCTTGTACCACTAGTGATGTGTGGTGTAAAGGCGAGCACAAAGAAGAGGTGGAATAACACTTTAAGCGAACATGCACGTCAAGTGCATAGTTTTCTCTCGTACCAAAGACGGTTAAGAGAATACTTCGAGTTCTGAGGGTTCGATTAGAAGTGCAATGTCCCATGATACTTGAAATTCTTTGTACGATCTGGTCGAAAATTGGACATCAAGGGCTTAGCACCATTTCATATACATTACACATCACTCCATAAGGAATGAAACTAATCAAGGAACGGGAAAGGTTTCTTCATCATGGACAAGAGAATGCATTCAGACCAATGTTTTACACTTGTTGAGATAGTTACAGTGCCTGAAGGTCCAACCTACTAAGTGCAGATTGTTGAGTGGTATATATATTTTGTTCAGGAGTGTTTCCCCCTTTTTTTGAACATTTTTTGAAAATCTTAAGAGAATTATCAAGTCTGATTTTACTAGAGCGAGTAAGGTATGTATTATATGAGAGTTATGAGTTTCCCAATTCCTAACGCCTTATGTGGCGAAGAAGGGAAGTTTTAGCCATGTTCGATCAATCTTGGGTGAATATAGCTTCGCGGGAGAGGACTTTAATGGACAACATTGCAAAAGTCAAAGAGCTATGGGCGAGCTGCCCTTCATCGTAGATGGTAAATCCAACTTCCAAATGATAGCTTCCTCATGTCAAGTCAATGATTGGTAAAGGATTGGATCGTAAATATCGATCGGAGTTGTAATCTTAAATACTACGAGAAGCTATTATCAATTATTGTTCAAATAAATTCAAAAAAATGAAACCGTTTGATCTTTCTACACATGCGCTTATGTCATTCTACTTGCACATGGCAAGAGGAAGTTCGTGGGTAGCGACCAAGGCCATCGGAAATGAACATAAAAAAAATGAGAGAAACGAAATGTAGACAACTAGACGTTCCTTTAAATTAACCGCCAGAAGGGGACACTAGCGTTTGGCTCTATATAATGGGTTGTCTCCTTAAATGACTTAATTCGCCCTAACCTAACCCAACCTAACCTAACGAACCTAGTGAATGTTCTCACTAATTCAAGCAATGTTATCTATTATATTATAAAACTATTGTTAATGTGGCAATCAGAGTCAAGGTCATTATAGTTTTTTTTTTTTTTCTCTCAAATTAATGGATATTATGTAACTTTTTGTTGTTACTACTCAATACAACAAACATTAGCAAGTCATCACTTAACAATGAATTGATTAAAGTGGAGCTTCTAATGAGCATTTAACGATAGTTGTTAAGAAAATAAAGGAGAAAAACTCTCTATTCATTCCGGTTTAGATCGATTCTTTCATATCACTACTCTTTACTTAGCCTTCCTCTCGCTTCTACGAAATAGCTTAGCTGCTGGCCAGCTTTTTCCCCGTTGTTTAAATTTTTTACATGAGGAACAGTCATAACTATCATCTCCATTTAGCGCGTTATTGGAAATATAAAACAATTGGGGGTATGTGTGGTTATAACTCTATTTTAGTTTACTTTAAGTTCAAATTGAAAAGGATTTCTAGCTTGCTTTTCCATTGCCCTCACTGTTCCTGCTGATCAAGGCCCGTTTACAATGATTTCAAACTTTCTTTTTCCATTGCTCTTCCTATTTGCTCTTAGTCAAGGCCCGCATACAATAATTTCGAAGTTCTTTTTCCATTGCTCTCACCATTCATCCCGGTCAAGGACCGCTCACAATGATCTCAAGCTTGCTTTTCCATTGCTCTTCCTATTTGCTCTTGGTCAAGGCGCGCATACAATAATTTCGAAGTTCCTTTTCCATTGGTCTCACCTTTCACTTTGGTCAAGGCCCGCATACAATGATTTCAAGCTTTCTTCTGCATTGCTCTTCTTATTTGGCCTTATTCATGGCCCGCATACAATAATTTCGAAGTTCCTTTTCCATTGCTCTCACCATTCATCCCGGTCAAGGACCGCATACAATGATTTCAAGCTTTCTTTTCCACTGCTCTTCCTATTTGCTCTTAGTCAAGGCCCACAAACAATAATTTGCTCTCAACATTCATCCTGGTCAAGGGCCGCTCACAATGATTTCAAGCTTGCTTTTCCATTGCGCTCACTATTCATCAAGGGCCGCCATACAATGCGGGCCAATGCCAATGTTCTTCCAAACTTTTTACTGAGCATTATTAACGCATAGCTTAACCACAAATTGAGAAAGGGTTCAATCCTTTTCGATCGTATCTTCTTGGACGCGTTGTCAACTGAAGATCTCTTACGCATTCTTTGTGAAGCGGTTCATCATTTTCCAACGTTCCAGAGTTCCCCATGCTCTCGTCTTCAACGTTTATATAAAAGATATACTACACGCACACACACATACAGCCTCAACCTAAAACACCTCTGCGTCGTAAAATGAAATGGGCTTTTTCTGAGCGGCTAATTTATCTTTAGGAAAAAAAGAAAACATGTACAAGAGGCCAGTTTCAATATTCCTCCTATCTCCTTAACATAAGTGAAAAGATTTTCAAATTTGAGCTGTGGACCTCAGTTGAAATTAACGATTATTAGAGACCTATAACTCTTGCGGTGGTGCGTATGAAAATTGTAAGGCATATGGGGTTGCTTTGCTAGAGTTCGCACACAAGGCCGGTATTCATTAGTGACTAGTCCTACGTTAATCATTGTTTCTTATGGGCCTGGGTAAGCTTGGCCTGGTCTTAATTTCTAGGGATGAGGGCTTTTCAAAACCAAATGGCGATAGCAATTTACGTTGGCACCAGTTATCCATCATGCATACATACATGCATACATACATACACATATATGTATATATATATATATATAAAGCTAACGCATTTATTGTTTATAAAATCTAGTCTAACATACCCTCGTTTTTCTTCGGTGCTTAAATTTCAATAAAACTAAATTCTGCCTACACTGTTAACCAATAAAATAAACATTTTTGCATTCATACACACATCGACTGCAAAGCAATTTCACAACTGTGGATATTACATAATGATTAGAAGAACAAGAAAAAGAAAAAAAAGAAAAAAAACAATTTCAATAAAGAAAAGATCAAAAATAGCTATAAATTCACATCTGCGGAGCATACTGTGCTTTACTCTATTAATCTTGGAAAAGAGAAGCAAAAAAAAAAAAAAGAAAGACAACAACAACAACAACACGTTCATTAGTTAAAAACAACGAAAAACTCGTTTTTAGCGTAATATATTTTTCCAACAACAAAGAAAACGAGAAAAAGCAAAACAAAGGATGGGTGTGGAGAGGAGAAAAGCGAGTCAGTCGAACAAATGAGCTTTTGCTACATTTCGTAAATACGTGAGAAATTTATGTAGTTAATGAAGTTATAAAGCAGTGAACGTCAACCGGCTACCCGCAGCGAAACAGTGCCTTACGAGAAAATTCTCATCGCGCTGCAACAATTTCGCGCATTCCAAGAAAAATTCTCTCCCTTTACAAGGAACTCCTTATCAATTGAATAGAAAAAACAATTAAATTTTGAAACAGACTTTTTTTTTTTTTGTATCTACCATGGGAGTCAAATTCAATGCTGGACTCATGGTCTCATGACATTAAACTGGTTTCCCGACTAGTAATGACGCCACTCAAGCCACAAATTGCGAAGATCTTCATCAAGGCAGACCTGTTTTTGCCTTGCAACATTCTTAACGTGACCAATAAAATCTAAAAAGAAGTCCCGACCTCTCTTCTCATCATCGAGATTTAGTTGAGGTGAGGAAACCCAAAAGACAGACGATACGCTCGTCTTTGGGTCGATGATACTCGATTGCTTTGGTGTCGAGTTAGGTTTTCCATTTCGTGCACATGCAACGACTTATTCATAAGAAAACAACGAGAATTGTATTGAATCCAAAACTGAACGAATTGGAGACGAACGTAATTTTTGATTTTGAGTTTGTTTGAAAAAAAAACTAGAAGAAAAATTTTATTCAATTCCTTTCTAGACATGTTTTCTCATCTTTTTGGGATACACTATGAATATTAGGTCAAGACCGGGTATCCAGTCTTTTTACGTTACCTCTACGAAAGTGTCCGTTTCTTGAGTATCGCAATAAGAATATCAGCCCTGCCAAGATAGATAATAGATTAGAATAGATGTTAATCGGAAAGAGGGCAGATGTCTAATAAATGCAGCGGGCATGGTAGCATATTTTAATTCAATGCTGCTAAGGCTTTTTGCATGCACATGCTGAAAAATATCCCTCTCCTGTCTTTCACCCATATTGCAGCCGGTAGTTTCTTGAACAATCAGGGCTATTATAATGGTCGTTACAACTATTACAACGGTCGTCAGCGAAATCTTTGGATTGTAGCGGCTCATAATACATTACTCGGAACTAATCTTCCTACTTGAGGGCACGAACGATATTCGGCCACATCATCGATGCTAGTTTCTCTCCCGATCTACATCATCGTCTTTCCTGCGATATTATATTGTCATCCCTTTCATTCAAATTGAGTAGAAAAAGTATAGCATTCCGCTATTGTTGTTCGTCGTTTTCGTTTTCTTTCTATTTGACTCAAGTCATTCCAAAGTCTTAAAATTTGTATTTTGCACATTTCTGCGGAATAAGTTTTAGTGTTATGTGAAACTCTACATGATAGTTTGACAACTTTTAGAAAAATCTATCAAAGTATTGAGGAATCAAAGCAAAAAGTGGTAGCATTTTGTTTCTGCTTCTAAGCCTTGTCTGCATAAAGTATTTCGTGAGCGAATTTATTTTTATTAACAAAAAGAAAAAAAAAGACTTGACTGACGCCTCTGCGACGGTAAGCAAACTTGTCTGTTAGTCCATTTTGACCGAGGGCTGAACCTTTTTGACTGTGTTTATGGGCGTATTATTTTCTTGGAATATGGCGTTTGTCCGCAATATGCTATTCAGAGCAAAAAACTTCATCGAAATACTCTTTCGCAACGATGTGAATAAGAGGATCAGCCGAATATCGAGATATGGCGGCCCAAATCGAAATAGAACCTCCCATATGCGTAACTAGTAAACAGGCAGTTCGGATAAGTTGGTAGTGTTTGTCAGCAATATGGTAATCAAAGTAAGAACTTCATCGAAATACTCATTCGCAGCGAAGTGAATAAGACGACCAGCTGACTATTGTGATATGGCGGCCCAAGTCCTAGTAGTAGCTGCCACATGCCTAGTTCGGATAAGTTGCATAGTGTTCATATTATTTTGTCTCTTCCCTATCCACGTATGGGTTGTTTTGAAGCTCAGTCTCCCAGTATTATTTTTTCATTCACTTTCTAATTTGATATGTGACGACCATAAGTTTTGAAAAGATCCAAAGATTATACTTAAGCTTTTGGTTTCAACCTCAGCGACCATAAGCACTTCAGTAACGACGATCGGATGAGTGGATGGACGCATCAAATACTATCTATAGCGAATACTTTGAACCGGAAGAGAATGTGTTTTATATCTCAATTTGGGGCAATTTCGAACAAACCCTTTAATGGTCCGCATGAGGATGAAAAAATTTGGCAATCGCTGTCATAGAGAATATGTTTGCAATATATATATAAAATCTTATTATATAGATAGGAGTTAGAGAGAGGAGATATGTATTAGAAGATAGGTTTTTTGTTTTTCTTTTTCCTTTTTCTCTTCCATTTTCTTCCTCTAACACAGCTATATAGCGCGTTTGACTTGTAAGAAGAACCGGTTCGCTATACAAATTCTCATGTTTCGATTTATTTTGCGATGACAGAAAACAAAAAGCGAAACATAAACGAAAATCATACAAAAAGCTAACAATTAAAATAAAATAAACGACAGGTGTCAAATTCCAAATTCATCAGATACTGACACTGACAAGTAGTCAATATTTGACTTGAAAATGTATACACATTTACCTACTTAACTTCTAGACTTGAAGTGCTAAGAATAGCAAATTATTTTATTTTATTAAAGTGAAACTTTTTTCGTAAACAAAAAATATTCAATGTATTCGCCGCATGCATGCTTGTGTATGTATGTAGATGACTAGTGAACGTGATATTTGAATTGGGTTATATTTGCAAAAGTTTCTTCGAAATTATTCGCATCCTTACACTTCTTTGACCGATAATCCTTGTAAATGAAAAATTTTTTGACATACGATGTAAAGCAATCGCTTATGCAAAATGTGTGCTTTTTATGGCATATCTTGGAAATCAATTATTGATTAACTGTTAACATGTCATTGCATCGATAAATTGCAACAAAATTAGGTCAAATATTATTATGCTTGAGATTTACCGAAAGTTTTCCCACTCAGTAATAACAACAGGTCAAGAAAAAAGTTTGTAACAACTTTTCCCATATACGGCAATCACTTAAATCTGAACAAACCGAAAATATTGCTTGCAAAAGTTGAGTGAGGGGAGAGAATCTTTAGACAGTAGAAAAAAATTCGTTGCATTCATTTGTTCAGTCGAAGGTTAGTGCCTTTTGAATATAGGACAGAATTCCGAACAGTTTGCTGAATATTACCTCAACAAGCAGATAACGTTCAGTCTTGCTTGATAATAATAAGAGCTTCACACTTTTTTCGCATCTGGAAATTTTCAATGTTAAAAGCCAGCTCCACTCTTGTCGAGTAGTCAGTGATATTTCTAAAAATTTGAGGAAGATCGGTCCGTTTCGTCTTGCGGGACTCCAAGAGTAGCCGGATAGTTAAGAATCCCAACTAGCAAATCAGTAGTCGCGAGTTTAAATCTTAGTGAGCTAGAGTTTACATTAGTCGTAGGCATGGTGAGCGATCAGCCTGTAAAAGCATAACACTAATCGATTGGGCACAAAGACCCTTTAGTCTGCGGCCATATTTCTATATAGTTCCGTCATTCTCCAATTTCATCACTTCTTCTACTTGCTGGCCATTACCGTGTTCCAACACGTGGCATCCTCTGAGTGAAAAAACAAGTATTGACTAAAGCAGCAAAACTGATTACAAAAATAAGGTCCGCAATTGGGTCCCACCCACTTTAATTAACCGTGAAAGGTTTTGTACGCCAAAACTTACATTGCGAACCGTCGGTGAAACGACACCATGCCGAGACGTCTTACTTGATAAGAATTTAAAGATCTACGCCGATAATGTGCAAAAAAAGTCGCCGACCAATATGTATGTCCAAAGAAGGTCGTAGCCCAATAAGGATAAGGCTGCAAAAACGGTGAGAAAGCCCGGACTGTTGGCAGCCAGACCTGACCTGACCAGACGATTAATTCCATTTCCCGCTGTGAAAATTCAATACGATTGAAGCCTGGAAGTTGGATATAAAGGCCTTAGCATTGATCAACCGATCAGCATCGTCTCCCATCGCGCCCATCTTTAATGTTTCGGCAAAAATTGGGGAAGAGTAACTAGGAAGCTTTAATGCATCCACTGTATGTTTCCGCAACTGTTCCATTCAATTACGCTTTGCTTCGCTCCCTATAGAAATGTCTCTACAAACCTAACTTTAAAGGAAGCCAGTGAAAATCACTTAATGAAATTAACTGAAATTCTACTGCAATGGCATAGTTTTTCGATTCGATAAAATCCTTTTAAAATAGAAGAGAAATGTGTCTGCATTTTGATGAAAAACTTCACGAACTTTTTTTTTGATCTAATACACAGGGATGGCAACATAGAAGGAGAAGTAAACACAGGCATGGGCAACAAGTCAGTCGGCCGTTACTTTCTTCCTTTGCTCTTTTGTCGCAATATTTCTGTCAAATTTATCTTTTATTTAAAAAGTAAGAACATATAGTGGGCCAAGGCCCATACAAACATAAGTAATATTCACTTCACTTCTTAACTAATTAGCATGCATTGATAGTATTCACAACTTTATGACATCACTAACACACACTCACTAAATGTCGTTGTGTGCTCGTTAGGACTGAATTCTAATAGCACTTTTATGGCGCTTATGGAAACGGTCTATACAGCGATTTGATTGTTTCCTTGATTGTTTGGTTACGAGGACAATTGTGATAATGTTTATCATTAATATGATCGAATGAAAGGAAAATTGAAGAAAAATTGATTAACTTGTAAACTGCTGCTCCATGATTATACCCTACACTATTTGCGGTACAAGCATAAATTATATCTGTGCGTATGTATGCAACACCCAGGAGGGATCGGAATGAAGCCACCTTTTATCAGACTATTCGATTTAGTACCACTTTCTGAATTAATTTAAGCTTGTCTATTCGTCCTGTTTTCTTGTGTTCAACCTACAAGTCGCTATTTTTGAGGTATTTTGATGGCATTTGGTACACAGGCGTTTTTTGACCCAAGGGCGAGAACTGTTAAAAACAGCTCTGATCGACCTACTTTTTCGACTACTTCTCATGTAGCCTAACTTTGAAAAGTTTTTATATGAATAACAGTAGGGTATTTATTTGCGAGCCATTGCGCGCTATATTGTGTTTTAACTTGCTTTTGGTTGAAAGTTTAATTTTTCCGTTCAAAAACTCGCCAATTGCACAGAACACATTATTTCAAATCAAACCTC
>KK502841.1:189228-200014 GCA_000688735.1 Glossina austeni
TATATATATATATGCTTAATAACTTTTTCCAATATTATTATTCCTCCCTCTCTACCACCTCGCCCCCAATGCCCTTTTTTTAAGCTGATACAGTTGGCTTCTCCCCTTTTAAAGCTTGGGCCATGACATGAATTCACTGAACTCATTAACGGAGCGTAAATGATGAGACCTGTAATAGAATAGCATATGAAGCGAAAAAAATTAATTTAAATGCCTAATAGTGCTTCCTTTTTTTCTTCTCCGTTGAGTTCTGCTTATTATGTAATAATAACGTATCTGTTGAAGAAAAAAAACGCATATAATTATTTTGGCAAATGGCAGGAGGTTTCGGTTCGTTTTGTGCAAATTGTAATCTTTATCTTAATCTAAATAACAGAAGACCGAATCCTTTGGGAGATGCTTTCACGGTATAATCTCCCTCCACCTCCACCTCCTCCTCCTCCTCGTCCTCGTTGTGCTTTCATTTGTTGTTGTTATTTTATTTTCATTTTTTTTTCCTTTTACTACTACATTAGCCAACAAAATGGTTATGTATCTCTTTTCTTCTCTTCTCTTCTCTTCTCTTCTTTTGTTGATTCTGGTCAATCTTATTATATGTTTATTTATTTAACAAAAAAAGAAAAAAAAAAAGAAAGGAAAAGTTAACGAAACACTATTTAAGAAACAAAAGCGTACCCTTGTCTTTAAGACGAAACAATTACATGCATACATACGTACACATATCTAACAAACAACAAATATATTTAAATTTAATCAAATTTCTATTTCAGTTACAATGAAGTGCCCTTTGTTTGTTTCTTTTTTTTTTTTTTTTGTCTATTTCGAAGGAAAGAGAACTGAAATCACTAAATAACATAACAATTCTACCGTTAAGACGGACGTCCCCCCAAAACGAACATGAAGTTGTTGTTCGTTATTGTTGTTATTGTTGTTGTTGTCGTTACTCCTTGTCGGGCAAGATGTTGGTCTCGTACATGAAGAAAGCAAAAATGAATAAATGTATTATGTATGAAAAAAAAAAAAACAAAAACAAAAACAAAAACAAAAATAAAAATAAATAAAACCAATTTTTTCCCTTACACAAACACTCACACGCTCTACTCATATTATAATAAATTTGCTTTAAAAAAAGCAAACCACAATTTAATCTTTAATTGAATCAATTTGAAAAGAAATCCTTAGTGTTCGCTTACACCACCACCCGGTGTTGTGTTGTGTCACCCCACACAAAATCAACTCAATTAACAATCAAGAGAGACTTTGACCAAAACTTGAGAGCACCGCAAATAAATTCGATATGTTTGTGTCACGGCTGTACGTGAGGCCAACTAACTAACGTAACTAACTTTCCGTAATCAAGAACCCAACCCCAATCAACGGGCAGTCAGTCGTCTACTATCCATCAGTTGTAATTTGAAAAGAGTCCGACTGACGTCTACGCCTTTGTTTGTTTATTTGCTATATCCGTGTCTAACCCTTGCTTGCTTGCTTGCTTGTTTGCTGCTTTGCTGTCG
This sequence comes from Glossina austeni, assembly GCA_000688735.1. Taxonomy (NCBI): domain Eukaryota; kingdom Metazoa; phylum Arthropoda; class Insecta; order Diptera; family Glossinidae; genus Glossina; species Glossina austeni. Next base: position 190,743 of record KK502841.1, read on the forward strand.
TCTGCTTTCGAAGATTTGCATCAAAACATTTAAGGAAAAATAATTTTTAACGATTTTTGCAACCACATCGCTATACCATGGAAATGTATTAAATTTATTAAATCGTTTGTATCAGCGACATGCCAACATATGCCCGCTTGAGTAACCGAGTACCTACCTATGGTAAGAATTGTCTGTGTTCTTCTCGCGAGTATAAACCTCAATGCGGTGGAGTTTACTTTGGTCTTAGTTATAGTGAATGCTTCAGACATTTACAGTTTGGTACACATACCGACTAGTTTATGGCTTGTGGCTTACGTAGCTTTTGCTCCTTCGTCACTTCTTTCCGCCCTCCACCGTATCGACGTTTGTCCGCATTTATTCGCATGAGTAGCCGAGTAGATAAGAATCGTCCTTGTTCGCGCATTCAAATCTCATTGCGATAGAATTTACTTTAGTCTTCGCTATAGAAAATGCTTAGTCCCGAGGAGGCATAAGGCAGACTTACAGATTGATGCACACACGCATTGGGCTGCAGCCGCTTACTTAGCTGTTTCCCTTTCCTCACTTCTTTCCGACCGTCACCGTACTACACGAATAGGGGACGCCACCGAAATGACTGGTAATAATTCAAGACTTGAGTCCAAGATTATCGCTTACGCAATTAATTCGCTAAGGAAATTATTCGCTTAGTGTTAGCAGTGAAAAGCAGTTAAATATGTGGTCGCAACAAGTTAACGGCATTCATTATAAAGAATCTCTTTACCTAACTATGGACAACAAAAACCTTACTTTGCTGTCGGCGTATAAGTCTTTCTCCCAAGCCTCGTCTATGAGCCGAGCATCTATCCTGTAAAAAAAAAATGCGAATGAAAGTGAACAACGTTTTTAGCTCCTGGTTTTTTTGCATTCTTTAACCATAACACATACTTTATAAGTGAATGGAGAAACCTTCCACCTCTAGGTTGCATGCTTCCTTCTTTCCCTTGCACAAAAAGAGGAGTTCGAAAGAGAAGGGTTAAGTAAGCCCGACTGCTTCAAGGATTACCGTCATGATTTAATCTAGAATTTCGCAAAATCAATCTTACAAACATCATAAATTGTCCGTCGGTCCTTGCAATTCTCAAGTGAATGCAGTGAATGTAGTGCAGCGAAAGTTGGTGTAATTCTCTTGCAAAACCATCCATAAGAATAAGAAAGTCATAACAAAAGTGAAAAGAAAACCACGAACAAAAAAAAAGAAAAGAAAAAAAAAAAATACAAATTTGCCAATTGTCGATAGGCGAGCATGAAAAACTTTGTGGCGCGAGATGCCGGCTACCTTAGATTCGCCTAAAGTTGTTTGTATAGATTTTTTCCTTTTATTCGTTTCTTTTTTTCGAACTTCCGGGTATGGCAAAATAAAAAAAGGGGAAAAAGAAAATTGTTTGAATTGCATTTTTTTTTTATTTCTTGTTCATGCTTTCTTTAGTTTTATTTTTTTTTTTTTTTCTTTTCTTTGAAATGCAAAGAATTTCACTTGAATTTTAGAATTTTTCTTTCATTCATTTTCATTGTTATTAAATTTAAATTTTTCTTTATTTTACTTTCAAACTTTTGCTTTATTGATCGTACAAGCCAATGTTACGAAGAAATTTATATGTAAATGTATGGAAAGTTTTTACTTATTATTATTTATTATTATTACAAGATTGTCATTGTCATTATTATTATTATTATTATTATTATTATTATTATTATTACTACTCGTTCGCCATATTTATTTAGTATAATTAAGCAGCAAATGTACAGATTTATCAATCCTAGAGCGTATTGTGTTCTTTTCAGAGCTGCCTGTTAGTATAGTTCGCCCCTAGTATATTCAGATAGTGATTTTTTTCATTATGTTTTCCGAATACTGTCAGCACACTTACTATTAGTATTAGTGTTAGTGTTAGTACTGTTATTATTATTCATGTAATATCGATGTCTGTGTTCTGGTATCGCGTCTTTTGTATAATAAAGCCATAGCATGCACGTCAAAGAGGTTGAAAGATCGGGAGCTGCAAGCGGAAAGACCCGGGTGTCATTGAAAAGCTATCTGGTTCGACAGTTACTAACAAGGGGCCAGTGGGTTACACTTTTCCCCACAACCACTCTACACTTGCTAAAACGTTTATGAGGACAAACGGACGGACAAAACTTCGTCTGATCTTATACCCCTGGCTAATCTATATCCTTCCCTATCTAGGATTTCCTTCGGTCCATGATCTTAAATGCGAGATTCTGTTATTATTATTAAAAAGTTCAAAAGATCAGAAAAAGATTGATGCGCGGGTCTATCTAGTTCAGCAGTTACTAACAAGGGGGGAGGGGGCTTGTTCTTTTCCCCACAAACAGTCCACGGACGATTACACTATAGAAATATACGTACTAAAACCCTTATGAGGACAAACGGACCGACAAAACTTAGTTGTTGGAAGGGCTGATCTTATATGCCTGGCCAACCTATATCCTGCCCTACCTATGATCTCCCTCGGCCTATGAACTTATATGCGAGATTATATGATTACTATTAGGAACAGCAGTCAGTATCAATATAACTGGGAATACAAATTAGTTCCGCCCATTACCGTTCGTAATCAAAAATTTATTTACTTCAAGATATTGTCCATTGTTCGCATCTCTCGGGCAATTTTCGCAGTCCATTTCGAAAAAGCTTCCCGTCTAGTGAGGAAGTCCCCGAAGTAACCCGTATTTTCTTATCGCCGTAAGAATGCGAACATTGTTCGTATAAACAATAAGCCATCCATTGAAACTCGCATTCATCGAAAGGAGTAACGTTAGGTGATAACAGTGAAGAGGACACGACATTTTCAAAGCAAGTTTTTCTGTGAGGATCGAAATTTTTCATATTGAAAACTCACGATATTATTAATCTTCGGCCATGGCGTACATTTTTGGAGGCAATTCCATCATTTTTCGGCTGTAGCATTCGTTTGGACGAAAGAAATCATAAGATGCCACGTCTTGCTGTCTTCCCCAAAAGGAAACCACCATGGATTCAGCTTTATTGTCGGTGTTAATAGTTCGCCTACTCTGAGCCGTACTCACTTGGGCTCTGAATATTATAAAGAATCGACTGTTGATTGTTCGTAAGGATGGTAATGTTGTCCTTCGAATCAATCAGGAAAGTTATGGCCTTTTTTGGCACACACAGAACTACATCTAGTCAAAGCTTCAAGAAGCCTTGTTGTATACACGTTAGTTTGATAATTTTTCATAGAAGTCATAGTTTTATTCAGCACATCGCAGTACCACTTACACTCTCTCTTGGAAAACGGATCGAAGCAATTTGTACTCCCAACACTATCGTTAGTAATATTGCTCCTAGTATTAGTACAATTATTTCTGTGTCTAATTACTATTATACCCACTACTGAAGGATGGAGGTATGTTTTTTTTTTTTTCATTATGTATGTGGTCCCAAAAGAAAGTTTCAGAGTAAGTAAGTAAGTTTCTATAAAGTATATAATTTTTGATCAGCGTGAAATTCTAAACTGATTAAGCCATGTCTGTCCGTCTATGTGGTGTTTATTATTGCACTCTCCTCGTCGCGAAAATGAAGATATCGACTTCAAATTTGATAAAAGCATTAGAAGTTTCTGCACGCAGATTGGTATTGAAAATGGGCCAAATTGGTCAGAACAGAAGCCCGTAGTGGAGCATAAACTGAGTGCAACTCAGTTTTTTTTTTTCTAATTTTGGATTTTTGCTCGTTACTCGAAAATTATTAAAGTTAGAACCGCGAAACTTTTCATATTTACTTTACTCTACTTTTGATGTGCAAAAATGCAAAATATCGGCCATGCCCACACAAAGTTATAAGTGATTAAATTTTATTTTTTTCACTTTTTTGAGGTAAAGCAATCAAGACCGAATGTTTAAAACCATTTTGTTCATTCCTCAAATAGAAGAATATTATCTGCCTAAAAATGGGTTAATTCTAAAATGAATATAGATATGGCAGGCACGGCGACCTGATGAATTCATTTTTTCTTAATAATACCAGCGATGTAGGTGTCAAATAAAAGAACTTGGACAGTAGAATGTGAAAAGCATAAAATTGGCGAATATGCGAGTTTCTCCCCCGGCGAAGCTTGCACAAATCAAAGTATATTGCAAGTGTGAATCGGGTCGGTAGCAAGGAAAACAGTCGATTATCGTTCATATAATTCTTTTCCCACAACATTAGTTTGGATTCGTTCACTAAAAATGCAGAACACTACTGCACTTCGTTATGCTCACTTACACGTTACGGTTTTACACTAACGTTGAAGTTCGAGCAGAGTTTACAGGACGAATTTAAACAATATTTGCGAAGTACTATTTTTCGATTCTCTAGTGAAGTTTCATTATGGTTTTACATTTGTGAAGTTCTAAATGTTCACATGGACGCGACAACGTTCCAATATGTATCTTGTGCTTCGATTCTTTTCGCCAGATAATCCGATGTTTCGTAAAATGACAGTTATTACAACATTTCGTTACTATGTTAGATCAAAAAGTTCCATAAGAAATTGTAACTCCAATAATATTGAGACGCGACGAAGCTGGGAAATATATTTACTTCTTCATCTCCCTTACCAGTAAGCTTGAGAAAAAAAGACAAAATAAAAAAAAAAAAATTATTCCGGAAACATTTTAATCTATAAAAATATTCCTCTCCATCTCTCCATCAATCAATCAATCATTCATAATAAACACGATTTATTTGTTTCGGTCATCACCTTGATTTCTCCATTCTTTACTTGGTTTTATTGACACTCTGTGGTATGACTTAATGATCTTGTTTGTCTTGTAATTGTTTTTGCAAAAATATTTTTACACAAACACATACAGCAGATGAAAAAAAGAAAAAAAAAAAATTATTTTTACTTTCGTTGAAACACATGAATGAAATGGCGAGAAGTTTGTGCAAGCATAAGCGCACTCTCCCGCCATCTGAGTGTTACAGTTAAAAAATTGTTGGGGAGAAAACTTATCACTTTCTCTACTAAATTGTTTAACTGAAACTGCATAAAAAAATAAATAGAATTTATACACACACATATATATATATATATATATATATATATATAGGCTTGTCCCCATCTACTAAAGGAAGTTGTCAAGTACCGTTAAGGTATAGAAATACGCTGCCAAGTGGTTCTCATAATGTTTTGTAAATATTTTTGAGTAGGAAATTTTTTTTTATGCCTGTTTGTTTATCTATCTAATATTTCTCGGTTTCATATTCCCCACGCGTAAGCTTTTTTAAGACATAAACATAAGGGATTTTAAAGAAAAGCAAGTAAAAACGCAATAGTCGACCATGGCATATGATTAAATACCGTACACTATTTCGTTCCCCGACTTTTCAAACGAAGACGTTATACGGGAAGCGGTCGAAAATGTTGTTTTTGTCCTTAGGCGAAAACACATCAGTTGAAACATTGACATGATTGCCACTTTTAGGTTGAACACAAACTTACGTGGACAGGCGGACAGACAGACTTCGATCAATTCAAATAACGCACGCCAAAGCACGCCAGTGTACGAAATTTCATCAAAATATCTCAAGAATTGCGACCAGTAGCTTGAACACAAACTCACTTGGACAGGCGGACAGACAGACTACAGATCAATTCAGATAACGATTCTGAATAGTTTGGTATAATCAAAGATGAGTCAACCTTATCTTATCTGAATATAAAGATTTTTCAAATTAACACCTTATACGGTGATCCGATCCGAATACGAATTTTTAATAGCGTTCGTCCTCGGATCAAAGCACGCTAGTGTACGAAATTTCATCAAAATATCTTGTAAATTGCTATCTGCTCTATCTTGAACACAAGAAAATGTGGCGGACAGACCGACAGACAGACATGTTTAGGTCGATGCAAAAAGTGATTTTAGGTCGAGGTCCAAGTCTTTCTAGGCATTGCATACATCCGCATAAATTTAATATACCCTTGTTTGTGTAGGGTATAATATCAAATTTTTTAAATTTGAGAAACTATAACATAATTATAACTAAAATATTTACTTTAACACTTTAACGACTCAAGTACTTAAACTAGTTAATGGGAAACAAACTTTATAAAAAATATTGTGGTTTTGAGGTTAAGTACAAAAGAAGAATAGTTTAAAAAAGAAAAAACCTAAATTCAGAAGACGAATATTTTTTGATAACGTTGTTTAAATAAAGTTGAGGAACTTTTTCAAAAAAAAGTAAGTTTTCATTATTTAACTTGGAATACTACTTATAAAAGTAAACTCTTACACTAAACTCGATTGTTGATATAATGACGTCTCATATTTGCCAAAATTAACGGCGTAGGATGTGTAGCCTGTTACTCGAACTTTGTGGCATTGCATTGCGGTTGATAATGAAAAGTAAAAGTAACAATTGAAACAATCCAAAGACCGCAAAGACCGACATACAGACATTGTCAAAACATTAAAATTGGCATCAAATCTCAATACTTATGTCGTCTTCCCAAAGGGGTGCTCGTAAATGCGGGCATTAAAAATGAATAGTTTGTATGACGCATGGCTCTTGCCAGCAATGTGTGGAAAAAAATTATTTAGGATTTGTACTTGCGGTTATTTGATTTGAAGGTTGAGATTGAAAACGCATTCACAATAACGAATAGGAAAAACAAGTGAAAATATTATAGTGTGCCACGGCCAATTAATAAATACTCTACGCCACCTTACCAGTTACCTATAAACTTTTCAAAACAAGAGACTATTTGTGACGCGATGAAGACAGTGATCCGATTCCATCGTTAACCCTTGAATCGATCACAACAAGCCATTGCATCAAATTTTCAAAATTTGTTAAGGTGAACGCAAGTAAACAAGGCAGGCAGAGGGACGGACAAGAAAATCTTTTAGAAGCTAACGCTATAATAAAAGCTCGGTCGTCTGGGTGTTGAATATGTCCGCCCAACCTTAATATCCATACCATTGTATTATAGATGGTGTAGGACATAAGAATAAGGTAAAGGAAAAATAGGGAAAAGTCGATCAATAAGTATAGTGGTTATCTTCGAGCATGGTAATGGTTGCACATATGCTACAGAAGAGTGCGATCAAAAGAAAACTTCAATCAATTCCTTTCTAAAGATACGGCCCAAGCAATCCTTCTCATGGGCTTTTACTTGAGTCGATGCACAAACATTTGGCTGCCCAGTGCTTCGCCCATTTCAGAGAGATAAACAAATCGGCCGATGACTAAGATGAGTTGACCGCTAAGCGAAAAGTGGTCACCGATAAATCCTATTCCACCATTAAAAACCCTGTACCGCCCCTCAGTTATTCATGAAATTCATTTCTAAAAAAAGGACATTATATGGGAAGTGGTCGAAGAAGTGATCCGAACCTGACCATTTTTAATAGGGTTTGTCGTTGGGCCACGGCACGTCAGTGTACTAAATTACCTCAAAATATCTCAAAGCACAGTAGCTTGAACACTAGGAAAACAAGACAGACCGACGGACAGACAAGTTTAAAACGGTGTAATGAAAAATGCGACTACTTCATCGTTCTCTGGATGTTGCATACATCCGCACAAACTTAACACATCCTTATACCACAAGTGATTATATGGTATAAATATTGCGTAGAGCTTTAATTCTCGCTCTCTCTGTATAGGAAAAGAAACAAAAACAATGGGCGAAAAACAATATTTGCCCTAAATTGAACACAATAACTTTTTTGTGTATTTTATTAATTTGTACGGTTATCTCTCATAGATAAAAATTGGAACGAGTGGCAGTAAGCTCCTGTTTCTGTAATTAATTGTATTACAGGAAAAGTAACACAGAAATGTAAAAGTTAATTATGAGTCATTATTAATAGTGAAAGATCTTGTTGCGCAGACCCGGAAAACGTGGCACTTGTAAGGACAGCTTATCGCAGGCAGACATTATTATTGTCATAATTAATATCAATTTTGTGATTCTTTTATTTTTTCCCCTTTATTATGCACTTAGAGGGTTAATAGCGAAGACGATCGCAAATGTTAGAGATTCGAACTTTGACCATAAAAACATTTCTGTGGTCTTTTAGTTTTGATTGCATTTAAATATTGTTTGCCGCACAAAAATTTGCAAAATTCTTGACGATTGTTTTCATAATTACCTACATACAGAGAACGTGGAATAGTAGTAGAGACATGCCAACACTTGCTTTTATCCATGTGTGTTTGTCACATTGTGCTCTTGTATGCATGAGGGAATGCGTGTTTTTCAACACAAAACCCGGAAATTATAAACGTTAATAACATTTTAGCACCCTTGGCTGTGCTTACACTTACTACCACTTGCTGCTTACCTATGCTCGAAATAATCGCCGTCATCGTTGTTGTTTTTGTTGTTGTTGTTGTTTTTGTTGTGCTGGTAGCTGCATAAAAGTAAATGCTTTTTTTTGTTTTTCGTCTTCTTCGTACTATTGTCATATCACCCTCATTATAAGCGTGTGCAAGTATGTGTGTGCGCTCATGTAGTAACAACAATTTTCATTCGTTGTGTACACGTATTTATTATTGAATGTCGCTTGCAGGTCTTTTTCTATTCTCTTCCTTTCTTTTCTTATTTTTTTTTGTTTTTTTCGTCAGCTCAGCACTTGTTATTGTTATGTGCTGATGATGACGACGGCAACGACGACGACGACGACGACGACGATGGTGATGGTGGTGGTGTGGTGGTGGTGGTAGTTGTTGGTTGTTGGCGTGTTATTGTTGTTTTATATAAAAATTGTTGCATATTTTTAATAGCAACTATGCTTATGCTGCACTATCTACGTATATCCATCCATCCACCCATCCATCCATTCTCTCTTTTCGCTATATATTCCTTATGCTCTATCCTCTTCTCAGTTTTTCTTCGTCCCACTGTCTCTCCCTCTCTCTTGTATCAATATTATTATTCTTATCAACAACATCATCTCCCAGCAGTCATCAGGGTCTCAACATATAAACGTTAGAAAGTAAACGACCATCGCACAATCAACCAATACTACGATAACAACTGAGGATACGTTTGTGCCGTGTGACAGGAAGGATAAATGTTTTTATTTGCTTATATACCTACAAAAATGCAATACATAGATAGTTTTTACTCTACCTCTCTCTCTCTTGTTTTTTTTTTTTTGTTTTTGTTTTTGTTCGTCATATATCTACACTTCTGGGCAAGTTTGTATGTTGGATTATATTGTTATAAATTATGTCTGTAAATTGTGTTGGTATTAGACAGAGAGAGAGA
>KK502842.1:0-11909 GCA_000688735.1 Glossina austeni
GGGTAAGTAAAAAGTTCGTGTTGCGTTTTCATCAAAAGATTAGAAATAAACTTTATTAAAATACATTCATTTTAATCGATATGTTTTTGTAATTTTGTTTTTTTTTTTTTTCCGATTCCTCGCAGATTATCGAATTTTGAACAAAGTGACTTTCATACCCTTCCCTTTCAAGTCAACTTTACTCAATTAAAAGCATTCTTCCGGGAGCGAAATAAATGCTAGTCAGACGAAGCGCAATTTTTGGCCGAGTCAATAGAGATGTGCGTGGTGTAGCGTTGTTGTGATGGAAGACGAGGCCTTTCACATTTCACCAGGCCTTTCACATTTGTTTTACCTCAATAGAGGGCTTTAATCGCATTAATTATTGACGCTAGAGATTGAAATCAATCCTTCGACCAGGTTCGAGCAACTCATGGTGGACGATTTTCTTCCAATCCCAAGTCTCAGCGTTGCCATCGTCGGTGCAGCTTGATCTACGATCTTGTAGTACATTATTGATGTAAATGATCTGCCGATCAATGCCAGTTATCAATGCTATGAAAAAAAGGCGTTTCCATTTCGAAACTTCGTCCAATAACTGTTTTCACGGTTAAGTCGTGTGCAAAACAAATTTCCACCTAATCTTTATATCCAGTTTTAAGTTAATGGTCAAAAGGAACTTTTGTCTAATGTTTAGGACCAACATGAGAAACGATACATAAACGTAGGCTTACGTTAGTATGCCAGCGTTATACTAAGGTTAACTGTAAGCTGGACAAAAGTGCCACCTACCGCGGAGACGTAAAACGGGGACGCCTCTTATTCGATGTCAACTTCGAGTAAGAAAGCAGATGATCACCATAGCCAGATAATCTTCGAGGGAAACGAGAGACAGAATTCTTTCCACTTCTTTGACTAGCCATGAACGTGTGACAGTCATTCTTAAGAATAGTGAAACTAAACAAAAGACAGAAATTATTAAAGTAATGACAAAATGGCGAACGTGTGGACGTGTGGAAGTTGCCGAATGTTGAGGTTAAGAATTATTAAAAGTGAAGGAATATTCTTAAGCCGGATAGTCTTGTATGGATGGCATTGGATCTTATATAATTATTGCGGCGGCCACCGGTAACTTAGTAGAACTGGCGGAATGTCAACTGAAGCAGAATATAGACGGGAATGAAATCAAGCTGTTCAACCTTTATTCGAATAAATAAAGTACGGTTGACAAGATAATCAAAAATGCATGTAAGAGTATTAGTCACATGGAGCCCGGAAGGTAACATGCCATAGAAGCCGTAGAACTAAGCAAAACAATCCGAAGGGATTGTTCAACCGATCCACATTCTTTATAGTGGCCAAAGATATATAAATAATCTTGGCTTACTCCAGGCCGACGGATTTAGTTCCTTATGAATTTTATCGACTTTATTAACCGCATCTCAAGCAAAGCACGGCACACCTTTCGTACTGTTACCTACACCATCAAACCAGACAAACCACATCCATTAACACCATGAATTTTCCTGCAAGTCTGCGAAGCGTTACTGCTTTGCGTGATATTGGAATGGTATTATAATATATAGTCATTTTCTTTTCAGAGTTGTGATTTAGTTTAGTTTAGCACAATTACAATGTTTTCCGTTTTAATTATCTAAGAGTTATCATCTTTTAAACGCGCTATTGCATGGCTTGATATGATTAGTATTGTCATAGCTATGCGACTATAAAACCATCCATCCCGAATAACTCGGGTGATGTCTTCTACGCGCGTAACACGGTGACCGTGAGAAAGAAGAAGAATGGAGTAAAAATAGGAAATTGGTAGGTGGTGGCCGCAGCCTAGTGAATCTGTTCCCCATTGATATGGGGAGAGTGTTATGCCTTTGCCGACTAAGCACTCACCGACTGAGTTACGTCGAAAGAAACCTTTACCGCCCTTGAAATTTGAACCCGCGCCGACTGAATTGGTAGTCGCGGATCTGACTTACTCGGCTTCGCCCTCGGCGAATTTATTGGGAAAACGCCATTGCCCTCTTCCTCTTACCTATTTTTTTTTTTTTCTTTAATCAACCCTGCAACCGCATGAGACAAAAGTGTCATTCAACTAAAACGAAAATTTTTTGGATTGTTGTTGTGTCAGGGAATGCTTCACAAAATACAATATGTTGGCTACCCTAGTATATTAAGGCCTAGGAATAAGCATTGATTGACTCATTGTAAAAGTAGTAAAGTTAGTCTTAGTAAATCGTCCAACCTTGGCATAGATAAGCGTTTGTAGAAGTGGAACTGATTGGCGAACGTATCTAAATCAATTCGGAATATCGATATTATACAAGTGATATATGGATATATAAAAAGATCTTTCATTGATAATTCAGATGGTTTCACAACCGCGAAAATTTAATTGGCACGCATTTTTTTTGTCTGCAGGGGAGACTATGAAAATTGATCCGACTTACCCAGTGAGGACGAAATTTGATTTCAGAAAATTTAAAGCACATTTTCTATATATATATCTACGTCAGCGTATGGCGTTTAACGATTCGTTCCGGAATGAATGCCTTGTAAAGATAAAATGCATTCCGTAGCGATAACCCTATCCTGCTATAAATTCCAAAGAAAGCTATTGTTTACATCGTTATTTGTTGTCTTTAATAGAATTCTTAACAATATTTTGAAGAGAAAGGGAAGTTTTTTACTTTCAATGTCATTTTGTTTGTTTTTTGTTTTCATTTTTGTTGCTTTCATTTTTTTTTTTGCACAAAAAAAACTCATTTAGATAATAAACTATTTAGGCGTTACGAATACGAGAACAAAACTAACTCGAACGCAGCGACAACTAATAATAAGTATAAAAAGTGACATTTCTGTTGCTAGCCGCCGAACATATCTATAGTTTTACTACTGTGCATACTGTTTGCGCTTGATTGCTTGCAGTGCAAATAAACTGGAAAATTTATGTGGCTTTTAAGCAGCAAAAATATATTTTCCTGTAAACATCCATATCTGTTAGACTGGTTCAGTGAATAAATTAAGAGGATACGTTTTTGTTTATTTCGCATGCTATCTTGTGTTCATAACCGTAACGGATTTCGATCCAAATCACTTTGGGAATTAAACTTGTTCACGGTCTTGATAAATATTTAAGTTTTGATGCCTGGCAGAGATTGCACTACGTAAGGTTTTTTATTTTATATGCGAATAGGTCACAGGGTAGAAGAGGGATAATATGTTGCGAATTTTTTGCTAATCCATCCCAGTGAAACCGTTAATATAAAATATTACTCGAACGTTAGGCAGCGTTTGCATGAAACTATTCGTCAGAATTGTGGACAGATCTTCTGTTGCGTTTTCGGTATCACGACAGTGTGTTTGCTAACAAGGCATTGCTTCTTGGATTCTTTTATAACACAAAAAATTCAATTCATATCATTCCTCAACCGCCACATTTATCTGATTTAGTTGCGTCCGACTTATTTATATACTTTTCGAACTGAGCAAAAGATATGTTTTGTGCTTATGGGTTTCAGTGCAAAATGCACTTTTTTAGATGAAAGTGAAGAAGTGGATCCGAGTTAGTACATAAGGTATTGGATTTGACAAAGGCGTCAGAAAACCAAAGAAGAAAACTACGCATTTGGATGAGCCTCTCTTGAGGAGAATATTGGCCATTTTTTGTTATACATTTTCGAAATGTATAAGATTTTCAGTTTCCGCCACACCCCCGAGTGTCTTTTTTTTTTTTGTGATAAGTGGAAAGTTAAAAGATCTAAAAATGTATGGGTTTTTAATCCGCTGAAACCATGTTTATGTTAGTCCGCTTTCCAGTCCCCTGTAGCACCACTTCACGTAAGGTGAGCGGGGGAGGGGGGTGGGATTTGTCTTAACTTATCAGCAACTGATTATGAGAATGGGCGGTTGGGAGGGGACGGCCTTTGCCTTGGGCTTCATCGTAATTTGTCAACATTTGACTAAGGGAAGGGAGTTTTTGAAAGGCACCTCTGGAAAAAGAGACCTCACGGAGGGGAGGGGAGCGAAGCGCAAGACCGCTGCGTTGGGTTTGTCCTTATTTCATTCATTTTCTAATACTTGACTAAAGGAAGGGAGCTTTGGGAAGGGAGTCTTGGGAAGGGCAAATCCGTTGGATTGGTCTTCGTCTTATTTCATTTATTTTGCAAAAGGGGGAGGGGAGCTTTGGGCAGCTAGTCTTGGGAAGGGAAAAACTGTTGGGTTGGGCATCTTCTTATTTCATGCATTTGCCAACACTTGTTGACTAAGGGAAGGGATCCCTTGGAAAAGTAGTTTTCACTGAGAGACGAGCGAGCAGGGTGTAAGAGGTAGATAATTGATTTGGGCTCCCCCTTAGTCTGTCGCCATCTGAGTAAGGGAAGCGACTTGTTTGAAATAAGCTGGGTAGCCTTCCCATATGCGCATGCATTCCGATCCACCTGACATTTGGTTTACAAATGTTTAGAGGTCTGAAATTAAAATTGAAAAGTTCAACGTTACTTGCATTTATTACTCGATGTATGTGATTTGTAAGTGAAGGGACATTCTGTTGGGCCCCCCACCCCCATATTCCAATATCTATTGATTACGTTTGCCAACGAACAAATAAATTGTGGCAGATTTGCTTTATAAACAAAAACAAAATTTCTGATCTCTGTAAAATTTCGTCTCGATTTGGAAGTGTCTGCCAGTTAGTTGTTTGAAATTGATGACCGCATAGGAAATCAATATTATCTGTCCATAGATACGATCTTATTATGAGTATAAAATTCAAACCCACAAGTCTTGATCTAAAATATTGAACTAAAACAAAAGGTGCCACTACTGAGAATAATTAATTCGCACCAAATAATCAACTAATCTACGAAGTCACTCAAATGTTAAGTTAACCCAGTTAACGTAATCGAAATCCGATATCAAAAACATTTTCAAATCGTTTAAATGATTCTTAGACAGAAATCGAAGTTTTCTTTGGATCAATCTAATGCGCTTACATACAAAAAGTTGGAGACATATACACACATTTGCACACATTTACATGGTGGTGGGTATGCGGCAGATGTCTGTATATATAGATATTTGGCAGAGTTTTTGTTGTTTAGCAAATTACTTGTAGATGTCGGTTCGGTTGATTGGTGAGACGTGAGTACTCGCTTCTTCATGTACGTACGTACCCTCGTACTCGTGAACAAAGAACTGAACAAAACTCATTTATTTTGGTGAGAAGAATGACTTTCAATTACTTTCAAGTGAGTTAACGTAAAACAAACGGTAATGTTGTCGCATAAAACATTACAAAATAATTTACTTGCAACGCTTGCTCGTTTACTCACTTAAAACAACAACAACAAAAAAAGAAAGAAGCCAAACAAAGCGAAAATAAATATAAAAAAGACAAAAACAAAAACATTAAAACTAAAGGAACCGAATGAAATATGGCCTAACTATGGTTGGTTAGTGTAGGATTATCTGGCGAGGTGCTAGGCGGCCTTTAACACAAGCGCAGAATATAAGAATTTTCCCTCCGAGCAGCGAATAAGGAAAGTGCTAATGTCATATTTTAGCTGATTGCTGACTAAAATTGCACGTAAAAGTGAATATCGTTGCCACTCCGAAAGAGGCCGTAGAGGCTGTAGCTACCCTGAAGAATTACTTGCGAGAAAAGTTGTGTTACGCGCGGTACATGCCACGTTTGTTGAAAGCTGACCAAAAGCAACTTTTCTTTTTTTTTTTTTTAGAAAAACTTCATCGGGTTTTATTTATTGCTTTTGTGGTGTCAATGAAAAGCGTTTCCATCATTACCCCGCAGAAGGCAAATGTGCAAGAAAAAACAAATAATTGGTTAACAGCATCGTTCCGACAAAAACGGTGGAGGTGTAACACTCTTCTTCTAATTGATTGACCTCGTTGTGTGATGAACTTCTGGTTTGAGTTTCGTTTTGTTTTTTGGAGGCAATTAAATGAAAAATATTTGCAAAAATAGTTGGAGTGCAAAAAGAAGCAGATTAGGATCGTTTTCTCGTGTTCAGGAAAGAGCGAGAAAATTAGAAAGATTTGTAAGACATACTGCTGAACTGTTCATACTCATCGCCAACTTTGCATCCTTTTACTTCGTCTGAAATAACTTTATAACTATGCAATGATTTTGGAGCCAAGAAACAAAGCTACGCAAATTCAATATCAAAATAATATGAACCGGTTTAAATTCCTGGTTCAATGAAACACGATATTCTTCTTCGTCAAGCTAAATATATTTCATTTTATTTCCCCTAATTCAGGTAAGGCTAATAATAAGAAGAAGAAAACTATCAAGATGAAGCTGCCGTGTTGGTAACAATCCCTTGATTTGTGGTATCCTGCACAATAACATTGAGGGGAGCTTTTCACAGTCCAAGTTCCCTTTTGAACTAAAGCAGAAATTTATATTTTTTTTATGTCAAATCTGAATATAAACCGCAACCTTTCGTTATCCGATCATGACATTTTTATATCTTAATCGAAAATTGACTTTGCCGTTTGCCATAAGAGAGAGTGAGTGAGTAGTGCTGTAGATTGCTAAGATAAAGCTGTGGCTGCTTCATTTGAAAGTACTTTGAGATGCTCGGAGCTTTTAATAAGAGAGTAGCTCTGTACCAAAAGAAAGTCTTTTGCGTGATAAATGCTTACAAATGATTGGACAATGAATGCATTACGCCCCAGTAACCATAATACAGACTAAGTGAAGGAAGTTGGCTCCACACAGTAAAACCTCATTCAAGAAGTGGATGGGATCCACCCTCCGCGCTATTGTCAGCAGATATTTGACGTTCCAATTAGCATCGGTTTTAGTAGACTACATAGTGTTTGTTCGTACTGCTCTTCCATTCTTATTACGGTAGGCAAACATGGGTTGTTGTGTGGATAGCGCCTTAAAGGACCAACTGTTCTCTTTGGGATTCATATTATTTCAAAAAGAGGGCAGACGTAGCCCTGTAGTAGCAAAAAAAAAGCGAAACAAAAGTGCGAAACCAAATCTATAAACGTAATATAATTTTGTTTTGATCGATTAAGTAACTATCAAGCCCTGGGACCTATACAGACATACAAACAAAATAACGTAGAACAAAGCAATGGGTGATTCAAAATATATTATGAGGATATGTCTGTCTTATGTCTGACAAACTGCACTAAGCAATCATGCTAGAAAATACCTAACTGTGTAGAAAAAGCAATCGCCCTAAAATTTCGAGAAAGTAATGCGAATGAATGGAGGTTTTCGTTGCTTCAGCTTTCGTCGCTGTAAAATAAAGATGCCTTATGTAGCGGCCGGAATTGCCTGAAAAACCATCAGGTGAAAAGTTTAACGAAAATATTTGATTACAATCTGACGGTCTTAACTTATTTTCAAAAGGCTTGTAAGCAGAAGATTCGCCAAAAGGCCAAAAGAATTGGGTGCTGGCCTCCGATGAGAGAGAAGTGCAGTCAAGTTTATGTGATCTCAGCAGATCGAAGTGCTGTAAAATTTTACGATTCAATTTTCTAGGAAAACAATTTCTTTCTGTTCTTTGTAAATAGCTTTTCAAAACTGTAAATAAACTCTACGTCATTCTTAAGTCAGTGCCACAAGCCTAGCTTGAGGCATATCACGAGAAACTTTAAAATCGAAAAAGGAAATTTACATAGCAATAAAATGTGTAGTGTGTAGTTAAATATATGCAGTATATAGTTATTCATATATCAATTATGCACTCGTTACATATTCCGTCACGCTGAAGCATAAACAAATAAATAAATTGAGAATAGTGTGACCATTACATTAGATTTATTCGAATTAATTGAGGATGAATTATTTATTGATCATCAATTAAATTTTTAAATTGGGTTTTTTAAAGTTTGGTTTCAATATTCATATTTTTAAGTTTTGCGTGATTGAAAAAACTTTTTACTTTGACCCGTTCGTTGTAAAAATGGCATAAGTCTATTCCATAAAAAGAAAAAAAAAATAGATTATATTCGGGTTAATATTTTACCTACTGGTTAACTGCATTTTCATTTAAAAACAAGTAAAAACATTATAGTCGGGCAAGGTCGACCATTGAATGCCGTACACTATTTCGCCTAGTACAAGTATTCGCCCTTTTCGGTAATAATACGTCAAAAAATACACATTATTTTCATGCGGGGGCATACTTTTCATGAAAGCCCCCGTATCGGAGAATGCCCAGAACATCACAAGACGTGTTCAAAATTTAGTAGACTTAACTTACTTCCCAAAAATTTTATTATTGCTCAGTTTCCGTCATAGGAAACCAAAAATTATACTTTCGCTCCTTATAAAGGCTTGATATCATAATAATCCTTATCACATATTTGGGCCTAAAAAAATAGACCTAAGTCATCCATAATCCCTATTATTAATTTTTTTGATTAATTTGCTAACATGGACTAATTTCCACCATAAAATATTAAAAAGTTAACCTTCATCTGAAGGGCTTACTATTAATGAGAAATTTTACTCCAAGGCTCCTGAACTCCAAGAAACAGACACATTTGGTTTAGGTTTAGTTCAGCTAATGGCAACTCACTGCTATGAACAAATTTTCATCATAAAATATTAACAATTAGGCTTTTTTGACATTGCCTGAGAATCCATCCTGATATGGGGCGGGTATCCACAAAATAGACCTACATGGTCCAAATTCGGTAAAGTTGGTTTTTTTTATCAATTTACTATTATGAACTAATTTTCAACAGGAAATATTGAAAATTAAATCTTTTTACCATATAAAGATTCAATTGTTGTAGAAACGGTTATATGAGACGTGGTTCAAACAATTTTCCCTGCCGAACCAAATGTTTCATTATTTATTAATTAAAATGTGGACATACTATTACTCAGCGACTTTTGTCGAGAAATTCTAAAAACTGCAATTTTGTTCCATATAACGATGGAGTGGTCGGAAAAGCGGATTCATCCGAACTATTTTCAATAGCGTTTCTCCTTGTGTCGCAGTACGTTAGTGTATTAAATTTCATCAAATTATTTTAAGAATTGCGAACTGAAGTTTGAACACAATTTTACATGGACAAACATCAGATGGACTGGCACGCTAAAAGATGGATCTATGTGAACCGTTTCGGGATGTAACATACGCTCGCATAAACTTAATATAACCTACACCAGAAGCGAGGGCCAAAGGTCTGATATTATAATATCAGGAGTTTTCTGAGATGCGCTAAGACTGTCTGCTCATCTCTCCGTCTGACGTCTGTCCATATAAATTTGTGCGTACAACGGGCCTTATTCGACCAATTTTTAAGTTGCTTGTCCACATAAAGTTGCATTTATTCCAACGATTGGTTTTAAAGCTAAGTCGGTGTAGGAATAAGCCAATAACTTAACATGACCCTCGACAGAAAAGTCTAAAGGGGTTATCTTCCACTGGTAAGCTTACATCAATATGTATGAAGACGTATTACACAGACATGTATAATACATAAGCTGCTGCCAGATGTCTAAGCCTGGAGCGATGTACTTGCTCTAACCACAATGTTGGGGCCATCTATGAACAAATTCCGGTTTCATACTCGCACACCTAGTACGTGGAAATTGAATTTTTCTTTGAACAAGCTTTTGGTGTTATAAGATGTATAGCACGCTGCATCACCTTAGTGAAATCCCATTCCGTCTAAATCGAAATCGTTCAAGTCATGCTAGAAAGAATAATCGACTTTTTACAGTATTCTCTATAAACAGTAACTGCATTGACATTTTTGCATATGGTCGACTAATCACCTCCAGATTATAAATCGCAGAAAACTGATCATTACATCCTACATCACTTGCGGTATAGGGTATATTAAGTTAACGCGGACGTATGTAACACGCAGAAGGACTTTTATTATACCGATCGATTTAGAATCGTAAACTGAATTGATCCAAGTATATCTGTCCGTCTGTCCGTCTGTCCGTCTGTCCGTCTGATAACGTGTAAATTGTGTTAGACAATGTGGTGTAGGGTATTTAAAGGTCAGCCTTGATTTGTTTTTGCGTAAGAATATCAATAGCTCTATAGGGGTTTTCTTTAACATTGAAAGCCATTTTCCTTTTTTTTTGAAACTCATACGCAACTTTAAAGCATTAGGCCATCATACATGGTTGCATTTCAATTTTATTTATTTACGAAATCGTTTAACAAACAACAAACTTCATCTCGAATATCCGCAATGTGGTACAAATAGAATCATGATTTTTTCAATTAATTATAGCAACTTATTGTGCGCTGTGCAAATGCACGATATTTTCCAAAGTGATTTACCGGACAATGCTAAGCATAAATGTCAATTTTGTTGAAAATCAAAAAAAAAAAAAAAAAAAGAATGGAAGCAGAAACGGAAGAGAACTCTTTTTTTTTTTTTTTTTTTTTGAATATATTGACTTTCCAAATAAATGGACTTGAACTACTTTTAAAATGAACAGCTCGTTTAAATTTATTTATAATAAATTTTTCAATGAATTTTACTAATAGTTGCAGGTGATTGAATTACATTCATGTACAAACCCATATAACTTTTTCATTTTCCTCATAAATTTTCTGTGCAACAATGTTGTTGTAATTGTATTGTAAATATATTCTCGCAATTATAAGGATTTTTATCAAATGCAAGCTTTTATATGCCAAAAAAAAAGGTCTAATTTTTGTATGTTTTAATGATGAAAAGTTCTTCGTTTATTTGTAACAAATTCAACTACAAAATAATTTCATTCGTTTGAGTGCTAGTATTAGACACTAACTTAAATACTGAATAAACATTAAATTGCATTTACATGCACATACATTTCATGGTAATGTGAATTAAATAGAGAGAGAGAGCGAGAGAGAGAGAGACGAAAGGAAAAAGAAAACAGCCACATTACATGGTACAGAGAGTACATAAAAAATGTTATAATATTCTTACACATATATATATAATAGGTGTGCACACAAAATTTGTGTGTTAAAATTGCTTGAATTCATTTGTTTTCAGGTTGTGGGCATATATAGCTTAGACATTGGTGTTAGTAAAATGAACGTTGTAGTGAGTTGCAAGATTTCGTGCAAGAAATTTCAATCTTGAGGATCATGGCCATGGGATGAAGGAACTCAACCTAGTTTGGACGAAAATCCAGTACAAACTCAAACAAGTTTGCTATGCAGTTAGGAATAATTGAACAGAAAACAACTTTAGTTCGATTCTATACAATGGGAAAAACACGGCCAGAAGAAAATTGGGTTCCTTATGAGCTAACCGAAGAGAATAAAAATCATCGAGTTGACATCTAAAGTAAAAGTTACCAAGTGATCTTCCGATTAGATTACCAAAAGGTTCTTGCAACTTATTCTCCACACCTGACCCTTTCTTATTGCCATGTATTGAGATTAGCTGTTCACAAAAGCTGAGAATGTGCGAGAACGGACGGACAGAACTCGCCACTTGCAAGTGATTGCCTGCGAGTGCGGTAGACCGTATTTTGTTGTAGCCATTTCAAGAGTCACAGGATCTTATGCTTGCTTTCTATTACCTAAAGTCTGAAAATATTGTTAACTGTTGCTCCTGAACGATGTTCCTCCCGATAATATTATAATTCTACCCGTTCCCCTTAATTCCATCTGAATTTAAATTTTATTAGAAAATACAAAGAATTTATTTCCACACTTACCGTTTATATATTTAATTAAAACTTAACCATACACCAGTCCCTGAGAAAAGTTGTGAAAAAAATGGAAAAAAAATTAAAAAAATTTCTTGTTTTATTTAAGGAGTCGGTCTAATTTAAGAGAGAATTTAAGAGATAGTAAGCATTATTAAAATTTTCCGTTAATTGGCATTGCGATGGCCTTAACGCAATGCGATCGAAAAAGGTTTGGCGTGATCGAATAAAAATGTTTGAATTAATC
>KK502842.1:63249-78843 GCA_000688735.1 Glossina austeni
AGATTGCTTTTTGTTTTATCTTTTGAATTTATTGAAAACACTAAAGCAACGACATTATGAAGAAAGAAAAAATGTCTTTTTCTTTACCCATCATTAGAATGCGTACAGCATAATAAACAAGAGGAGACTACAAAAGGAATCTTTGGTTTTGTTGCGGGTCTTGCAAACGTTTATAGATAGAAAAACAGATAACATTTGTTTCTCTCTCTCTCTCTCTCTCTCTCTCTCGTATATTGTATTATAACGAAAATATAAATTTTTGGTTTGATTTGGACGATTATTACAGAGAATTATATCGTACTCGTACAACTCAGCTAATTACGAGGGCAGTGAGAAAAATCTTCACGAAATCTTTTCATTCGATTTTTATGGAGCTTCTGGCTGCCTGTAAGATTAGAAAATCTGTCCAAGCTTATCAGTTCATGATCGAATATATTTCAGGATTTCAATTGAAGTCTAAACTTCAAAAACATGTTGCAAACGCCCTGAGGCCTTAGATTGGCCTTATTCTTAAGTAGCTTTCCCGAAAGAGAGCCTATAATCTTACCGGTTTAAGGCTTAATTATAATCAGCAATTATCATCACTATTATGTTAGGTTGTCAAGGATGAAATTTATTATTGTTGAGGAATGAGCGGGTGAGCGGGTAACCCAAACTGTTGAAGACTTCATGGTGACTATAACAGCAGGAGGAGCAGTGTTTGATGTTCTGCACTCACACTATTAACCCTTTGAGTACCAAGCACTGCGATCGCGATGTTCAGATTTCGTGTCGCCCAGACCCAACCCAGACAGTTTTGAAAAATAAACTGTCGAAGAATTCCAAGATTTCGATTTTATGTCTTTATGTAGTTTTTTTCAAAACTTTGTTGGTTTTCTCGACATAAATTGTCTGGCGATTCTTCGACAGTGTTTTTTCAAAACCATCGGGGACGCAAACGGTTAAAGGGAGCTTTGTCACCTGATGCTGTTGATCTTGCAAATTAAACATTAAAAGAAAGTGAAATTGTTCGGGAATTCGGCGTTTGCATGTATTTTGATCATGTTTTTATTTGAAAAAGGCATTCCTTGAGAAAACTTCGTACAATATGTAGATTAATCAAAATATTTTCCATCATTTTTTACAAGTTTTTCTTATCTTTCTGACTATATTGTGATACCGTGTGGAAAGAACGATATTAGTTTGATAGCGATCCAATCATCGACCCATTTTCGCACTTCTTCAACATTTCGAAACCGCCTGCCAGCGAAGCCATGCCGCCTCGACCTAAACAAGTGATAATCAGAAAACGCTATTTCTGATGGGTGGGCTGGATGTGGCAAAGCTTCCCATTCGAGTTGCAACAGTGTATTCTTGCAATTTGTGGCCAAACGTTGTCATGCAAGGGGATGACTTTGCGTGTGTTAACCGTCTCTGGTAATCTTTTTTGAAACAATGCATTGTTGAATTTGTTCAATTGACGTCACCAGACATCGAGCAGATGTAATACACCAGACCTTGCTAATCCTGCCATAAGCACAGTAAAACTTTATGGCCATGAATATTCCGTTTCGGTGTTGATGTGGATGACTCTCTCAACTTTTTGCGCTTGGGTTTGCTGTAATAGATCCACTTTTCATCGCCACTCGCAATCCGTCAAAGAAATGTGTATTTAGTGGCAACAAAAAAATTGAATGGTGTTGTTGTCCCTGCAACTGAAGCATAATAAAGGGACGAATTATTTGGGAAAATTATAGCCTTTTTGATTGGATCTGTAACAAAGAGCTTACTAATCGACACACACTTAATATTTGAACATTCCTTCTATTTTTTTGGAAACTTATACATACATCTCAGCTGTTAAAAGAAATTTCTAAGAAGATGAGAAATACAGTTTCAGGGAACAGTCGAAAATTCGCCCTATACTGAAGTGTGAAGTGTGAAACCAACTATGCTACCGCAGGCCACGCGAACTATTAATAGCGTACACTCAAACCTCTTTTTATGCGGTGAGTAGGAACTGCATCGGTTTGAGTGCACGTCGTGTTAATTCATCGTACAGCAATACTTAATGGATAGCTTTTATGTTTCATTCACTTCTCATATTTCGTATTTCATAATTTGTGATTTTTCTCTCATTAGCCCACTGTGCATGTGTGTTTATAATGTTGTTATTTTTGCTCTTTTGTATAATAAGGAATGCTTACCTATAAGAAGCCACTTACCTAACGACGTATTACTGCATACATTAATGCATACACACATATGAACAGTTCTTTTTGCTTGCCAAGTGATTTTCTCGCGCTTTGTTTGGGGTTTGAAGAGAGAAATTAAGGAGTGGATAAGTTGATGCTGATGAGCGAAAAGCTCTTGGAGTTTCACTTAGCTTTTCCTCTTTTGGTTTCCACTGTTCGAAATATTGTAAGACTTGGCTGACTTGGTTATCTTCAGTTTTCAAATAATTCGCTCTCTTATTTCGATCAGTCGCGGCTATTATATATTAAAAATGACTTAATATTTCTACTCCTTTGCAAAGAATATTAAAAACAGAGAGAACATGGCAGACGAATATCTTCATTAAGAATCTATGGTTTCGTGCGGCTCAGACACATGGTGTTAATAGTGTGATGCCAAGGGCCGGAAATTCGTCGAAAAAGAAATTGAAAATCAAGTTCGGAGCACTGTGAGGAAAACTAAACTGCATTATTCCTGAATAGTTAGTTTAGTGGTAGTAGTATTGCTACGCAGTACATATGCATGTATGTGTGAACATGTAGAAAAAATAAGAAATATTTACATGAATTGTTATTCGACCATATGTTCGAATAGGTAAAGCTTCTCCTTTAAACAACATTTGGATCTTTTTAAAACGAGAATCCAATTTAATAATAGGCGGCAAGTTTGCTATCGTGCATTAAATCTGATGTTGATTCTTACACGCCCGAAAGCTAGTGACAGAAGTTAGTGTCACCGCACCAAAGAAGACGTAGTCGCATTCATCTTTGTCTTTGTCGTCTTTGTGTGACTAAGTCTTTTCTTCCAACCTTTTCTGCTGGCAAATATGCTTTCACGGTAAGAAAATAGTTGAAAATTGAGAAAGCGAGTGATTGAACATATGTCCCATCAGTTTCGTCTTTTTTATAATTAAAAGCACGTAAAAACACTATGGTGGGATACCATTTCGTTGAGGACGTTTGGTCATATAACGCCTTTTCACAATAGTCCAAACCATTTGCAGTAGCGCTCGTTCTTGTTCCAAAATAAGTCGGTGTACCAAGTTTCGTCAAAGTTGCGAACGAACGAACCAAAAAAGGAACGAACCAAAAAAGGAACCAACCAAAAAAGGAACCAACCAAAAAAGGAACGAACCAAAAAAGGAACGAACCAAAAAAGGAACGGACCAAAAAAGGAACGAACCAAAAAAGGAACGAACCAAAAAAGAAACGAACTGGCCGATGGATGGACGGAGAGAAGCACAGACAAGCTTAAATCCATTCCAAAAGCAACTCTGAAAAAACCTTCCGTAAGTCCTTCTGGGTGTTGCATACATACGCACGAACTTAATTTACCCTTGTACCACAAGTGGTGTAAGGTATAAAGAGCGCTGATCGGAGACTACTTGCTTTCAATGCAAAAGTTACGGCAATTGTCGAAAGATATTTGACAGAGTTTTTAGTCTTCTGATGCAAGAATAAAATATACCCGTAGAGAAAATAAAAGTTATAAACCTATTTGAAAAGAACACTCAGGAAATATGGAATTTTTTTTATTCTAAAAATATTTCGTTGCCTGGCCGAAAACTTTTCATTTTACTCTCGCAAGCGTGTCAGATGTATTTTTGTGTAACACAATAGAGAAATCGTAATATTTCCGCTTCAACAGTCAGCAAAAATTTATATTACAGAAATTTCAAATTATTGTTACGATTATTTATTTTCATTATTAAAGCCCAAAAATTATTATCCTTCTCTACTTACTATTGCCAGGCTAAGACTAACGTATACGTACATGTTTGCTAAAAATGCTTTTATCGTAGAGTTTTTTTCTTATAATTATTAAATTTGATTTTTTAACAAAACCGAAACAAAACCAGAAAAAGGAAACTATTTCGAACAATGAGCAGTGGGCAGCTTTCATAATACTTTGCACTGTTTTGGGTAAATAGTTTTTCACTTGATTAAGTATTTGGCCTATTTCTTAAGGGGTGGGTTTCTCCTCCTCGTCTCCTGGTGGGTTTTTTTTTCATGCTTTTTGTTGTTGTTGTTGTTGTTGTTGTTGTTGTTGTTGTTGTTGTTGTTATCCTTAACATTCCGTTAACTATCAAAAATTGATATAAAAATCTGATCATGCAGCCAGGGCGGGGGCGGTGAAATATTAACAAGTCCAAAAGCCCATTTAAGCGACAAAAAGTTGTTAAGTCTTATGGTAGATATTTTCAATACACTAGATAGCTGTGTAGTTAGTGAGTGTGTTAAGCTGCGGGATATCAAACAAAGATTTTCGGCCACAACCGAATCTTTCTTGCTCACCACGCTTTGATATTGATCAATATGTCTGTGTGTAATATGTGGACTTTATAAACCAAAATTTTACATAGATGATCGCAGGTTACGTTGTAGTAAGGTCGTATCCCTTCACCGATTTGGCTCGATTTCAATACCAACTTGAGCGCAAGAACTTTCAATCTTTCTGCCAAACTTGGAGCCGCTTGCTACACTTTTTGCGACCAGGAAAATGTTCGCCACCGACATTGCAGAGATAGACAGACAGACGGACGGACAGACATATGGACGGACAGGCATACGGACGGACAGACATACGGACGGACGGACATACGGACGGAGGGGCGGGCAGACGGACGGAAAGATAGACGGATGGTGAGACGGACATGTTTAAATTGCTTTAGGATTTTATGCTGATCAAGAGTATATATATTGTACGGTGTCTCCAAATCCATCCATCCATCTGTGTTGCGAACGTTTTGACATATTGATTGTACCACTTGCTCTTCGGTGATGGGTATAAGGAATTGTAAACATAATTCTATCACTTCCATTGAAGTACTGAAACCCAGCAGACCAACCGTATCATATATGGTGTATAATGTAAACATGGCAAGTTAAAGCTAAAATAAGAATTTTTTTGTAAATTGATTGATTTGATGTTTGAAAAGCGTTTTTTTCGAAAGCAGTTTTTTCTAACTTCTTCTCCCAAACCTTTCATTCAATTGCACGAAACTTCCAATGCAGGTTGAAAATAAGATTCTCTTATGACCATTACGGCACTTTTCGTTGGGTTAGAATTTGCCCTCTTTTCATCGAATTAAACAAAGGAGGGAAAAAAATTCAACCTCCTCGATTTTGTTTTAATTCAACCGTTCGAAAAATTCTCAAAATAGTGCGAAGGTTTTTTTACTTATCTTTTTTAATGTTTTTTGTTTTTTTTATTTTTTTTATTTTATCATTTTTTTTTTTTTAATGTCCAATCGCTCAGGGGATGCCTCCTATTAGTTAGTGTCACAAGGCGACGGCCAGAAAGAAGAACAAGTGAAGAAAGGGAACGATTTATAGGGAGGTGGCAGCAGTCTGGTGAGTCTGCATGCCCTTTACAGGCGGAACACTCGCTATAGCTAGAACCAAAGTAAACTCTACCGCACTAAGAATTTAACCCGCGAATAATGGCTTGCTATTCGCTATATTTAGCTACTCTTCTTCTTTTACTCTTCCGGACTCTTGCTTTCGAGTCGTATTTGTAGGAAATCTTCTGATTATTGTCTTAGGTTTTGCGAACTGCGTACTGTAGCGGTATGAAAAGCGAGACCTAAGATTTCTTGCGAGAAATCTCACACCTGCTTTATGCTTTTAACAAATTTGATAAAACATGTGTTCTTATGTGGCTTAGGAAATGTAGTTTCTTATGCAAAAATCTGATTATACAACGGATTATTTCTATTCAAATTGCTTTCGTGCCAGCATGAGAATTTCTAATGAATGTTTTGTTTGTTTTCTTACATTGTGTGTGTATGTTTTGCACACATGTTTGGTCTCGATGGCAATACAATAAAATTCACTCAATACTTCCAATTGTTCAATATAGCTTGAGGTGCTTAGAAAAACAGAATTAAGAAATTAATGTATACGAACACATTAACATCTTAATCGCCCGGAACTTTCATGTAGAATCACATAAAAGAGATTCAAACATAATTTATTTTCCATTTTTCCGTACCTCACAGCACTTGTGCTGCAGGTTATACTCAAATTCTTGCGGATGTAACACTCATAAGATAGACGCAATGTTTACTATACCGATCGATTAACAATCATTTCCTGAATCAATCTAAGCTTGTTTGGCGGTGTGATGACAAGCTATGCATGCTCGTGTTCAAACCACAGGTGGAAATTTTTGAAATATTTTGATAAAATATAGTGCACTGGCGACCGAGAAACGATGAATTGAATCGAACCACTTTCCCGATCACTTCTTGCATGAGACCTCACATTGAAAAGTCGTTATATCATCCATTATAACCATTCCTATGAAAATTGAATTTTCATAAGGTAAAAAAGTCCCATTTTCAAAGTTTCATTCAGTCAATTACAAACTGACATAGAAATTAACTACAGAATATTTTAGTCCCACCGTCCTTTTTACATACAAAAATTTTCCGGTTTGTTTGTCCGTTCAGACAGGAACGAAAAGGTACAAACCACAGTGTCTTTTAATAACAGTTGCTTTTTTACAAAGTACATTTGAACATCATCCTTACGAAATTTGGATAACGTAGCACCATTTTTTTGGATCCCTATCCCTATCAGTATGTTCACGAAATATAAAATTTTCTTTAAATTTCATGATGAATTTCATGATGTCCGTAATAGTAACTTTGCATAAAAATTAACTGGACTGAAGTTGAACCACATGACTCTGTGTTGTGGACTCCGTATAAGCATTCTTATGACTACTAAGTCCTTTGACAAAAAGGTTTAATTGAAAATTTCTCTATAACAGCAATTTGGCATAAATAGTAAACATAGCAAATTTGAGGCACGTTTAGATCCCAACATCTATATGGGTTCTCGAAGAACGAATGACAAAATAGCAAAATCCTCAACAAGGAAACCAAATTTGCGAAATTTGCCTTTGGCCGCTCTTTAAGACGAGGCCTTCCATGAGAGGTATGCTTTAACGTCAAAATATTGTACAATTTTTGATGCATTGCCACGAAAATGAATGAACAACTTTACAAGGCAAAAGGCTGTAGGGCTGTAGGTTATATTATGACCGGTGCTGCCCGACTATAACGTTTTTATTTGCTAAACTTCAGTGAAAACTTATTTAAAAATTCTTTCTTTTAAAATAATTTTATAGAAATGACCCGACGCTGAGTGAAAGATTAATACTTTCTTTAGGGAGAATGTTCTTGTATGTATGTATGTGTGTTATGCTATATCGTGAAAGGAATATAAGACAAGACATGACAAGAGCGACTACGTTGCGGAAAGTAAATAACAAAATATATATGAAAATTATTTTTACCCTAAGGGACTTTGAAAAACTATGATAAAAAGATCATCTCTACACATAATGATGGCTAAAATAAAAATAAAAGCATTAAAATGGCAAAAGTAAAACATTGAAGGCCGTGTCGAAAAGTCATTGAGCTGCAAATGACAGTTCAAATAGTGAAACAAATCAATTTAAACATTGTGACGCTAATAAGCGAAATTTAATCGTTTGCTTACAATATTTCCTTTCCTTTCCTTTCCTTTCCTACTTCCTCTACGACCATTTGCAAAAAAAAAAAAAAAAAGAACGAGTTAAAATATTAAGCCTTTAGCGGGTTCACGTCTACATAAACTTTTTCTTGAAGTAGTTTATTACAGCTTAACCAATTCACATAAGATATTAAACATTAGTAAAGTGAGTACCTTTGGCTCAGCTATTACGCTTGAAAAGTTTCCGAATATTTTGATATGGCTTTCTCTAAGCGTTTGTTGTCCATAGAAGAGCCATCACTTCTGATGAAGTTCTAGTTCTATTAAATGTACCAAAAAGTCCTTTGTGGACTCTCTTGAAAATGGCTGTAATCTTACCTGCGAAGAGTACGCTACACTGTTTACAGCTTTCGAAGATATGTATGAGAAAAAAAGGGAAATTATGGTAAATGTGAAAAGTGTTCACTCCTGTTGAAGCAACGCTCTACTCGCTTCCTTTTTTACTTAGAAAATTCCCAACTATTTTGAAGTATCTTATAAAAGTCACTTTAATATTCCAATATTAAGCTAAATATATGCATACATGCATACCTATGTATAAAATAAAATATTTGCTAGTCAGTGTTTTTTTTATATAACGAGAACGCTGAAACGCCTTAGTGATACGCTCTCGAGAATGCGGATCTGTACGCGTACAAAAGTGTGTAAATATTTATATGTAAGAAAAAGTAATATTTGTATATATATATATATATATATATATGTACACGTGTATATGCATGTGTGTGAATATATGTTTGAGCATATTGTTACAAATAACAAACAAGTCAGTCGGTCTGTTTGTCTAGTGCACATAACTAAATATTTGCCTTTTGATTTTATTAAATTGTTTGTCACTTAAACGTTTACGCTACTATCGTGCAAAGTTTTGTTGCGCTCATTGCGTTCATTGTTCAAAACGTCCAATTGAAAAATTCCTAAGTTAATATTGGTCCAATTTCCATTTTTCAATATGAAATCCCATTTGCATGGAAGACTTATATCTTTTTGTGATGTCTGTTTGCTTTTATTTAAATTTTCGCTCTTCTTCTTTTACTTAATTTATATATATATATATGCATTTTTTAAACATCTTTAGATGAACGAATAGGTAAACACATTTTAAAACCAGAAAAGATGAATGATAAGGTTACGGAATGACTTATAATAT
Organism: Glossina austeni; assembly: GCA_000688735.1. Lineage (NCBI taxonomy): Eukaryota > Metazoa > Arthropoda > Insecta > Diptera > Glossinidae > Glossina > Glossina austeni. The sequence continues at coordinate 72,157 of KK502842.1, forward strand.
TACATATAATAAAAGAGAATATTTTTCACTCAAAACTTCGTCCCAAACGGTTTAGCAATCGCGCTTCCATACGTATGAAAGACCAAAAATTCTTCATATATCTGCACATTACTCATACGTTATGTGGCTGCTGATGAGTTTGTGCTTCACTGCTTATTAAAAAAGTGAAATTTATGCAAAGCGCAAAATGAGTTCGTATTTATATCAAGGGGCGCTTTCGCACCGTTAGCAGCGTTGGCAGCGTTGGCAGCAGTTAAATGTTGCACTTTAATTTTTACGAAATTTTTCTAAAGGGAATTTACACGTGGTTAAGGGCTTCTACAGCTCTAAAGGTCTTTTACTTTTATACCTTGAACGTATAATAAATTCTCTTAGAAGTTTGCAACGCTCAGGATGAACGCAGCGCAGAGAATGAAAAAACTCTACATATTGTTGATCATCATGGGATTTTCAACCAATTTAGCGTAGTTTGACTATCCTTGTTAGTAAAAGTATCAAAAGTAAACAACATTTTGTTGCAACATTGAAACTTCGATCCTTTTTATTCACTTCCACAGATTACAGTTGAAGAAAACGCCCACAGACCCAGGTGGTGCAGCCATAATTATTAAAAACCTTGGTGAAAATTAGGCTAACTCCGATATCGTGACCTCGTGCATACTGTTTTGCACTAAATCAGTATGTGTCCGCTGTGTTAAGCGGGCTCTAGTATTAAGGCAGTGACCGCGGATGGCCTCTAGCTTCCTTTGTACCAACCGTTTGAAATCCTGTAGCAGACTATTTCTCTTACTACGTTGTTCAGTGCTTTCACGAAGTTCAACACAACGGTTTTCTCGTAGACCGGCCACTGAGACGGCGCGCTTGTTTTTTGTTATTGGTTAATACTTTTTGCATCCCGTATTTATAGACATTTCCTCCTTCATATTGTTAGTTACAACATAAGTACTTTTTATTTTTTAAATGACCAGCTGCTTAGTAGAAGTGAAGAAAAAGAAAGCAGCGCATGTTCGACTTAAAGATAAGCAGACCAAAAATCGTTGGGTAAATCTCTGCAGATAAGGACGAGCAGATTTATGAAACGACAAGCAGCCCTGTTAAGAAATGAGGAAAGCTCTTAAAGGACAAGATTCGATTGTTAAAGAACAAATAACGTTATTAGGGGGCAACCAACGTTATTTAAAAACACCCAACGTTTTTAAAGAATGATCTGTCGCGATAGTGTTTCGTGCCCTATTCAATTAGTCCCAGAACATATCGTCAACGTCAATGTTGAAATGCCGAGTAACCTTATCGGAATACTTGATTGGTTAATAAACTTCTTTGATCTTCGCATAACACCGACGGTGGCAAAGCCGATATATAAGCACACCGCATCATGCGGATGCTTAAGAATGTCGGGGATGTGGGAGACGACCTAAATATTAGAAGGTCTGGTAAGTCTATGCAAACTCTCCTCTCACTTCGGCCGGATAGATGCACTCTAAGCAGCGCATATGTCGCTGTCGGTTCATACACCGCTTCCGAAATTCTAAGCGTTCGTTGCTTCGTTCGACACATCGGGCACATAATCTGTCCAGCGGATATCGTTTTGTGTTCTCAGGCCCAGAATATTGATTCTTCTGCATTAAGGGAAGAAATCTACTGAAAGTTCATTCCTTTTGTTAATTGGTTTAAGTGGTGACTTAAATAGCTAAGAATGATGTAAAACGTCGACTGGGACCATGAAAGGAGCGAAGGTATATAAAACCTTGAAAGCCTTTTTCTTGAAACACCATTTTTCAAAATGGCGTACATCATAACTCCAGGGATTTGCTTTATTCTTGTTTGGTTTTCTTACCGCGATCTTTAAAACAATATTCTCTAGTGAAATGCTAGGGGGGTTCTCGATAATTTAATTTCAACTTTATTTATTAAGAAAAGATTGCCTTCTTTTAGTGGTAAATTTAAATGTTTCACTCAATCAGTCGTCAATCACACGAAAATCAATATTTTTAAAATAATTTTCTTGTTTCGCTACATATAGACGGGAAGATTGAATGATCTTTTCATTTTTTTTTTTTTTTAGAGTGAAATTTCGCTTACCGCAGAACCACTTCTGTTAAACCGGATTCGTGTGAATCAAGTCTTGCCATTTCTTAAAAATATTCTATGTTTTTTTAGTACTTAAATATATGCTTGATTACCTTTTTGAATCTTATGACTCTATTAGTGTTCTTTCAAGCCTAAGAAATTGTCAAAAAAAAAATAAAAAATGCTTTTTTCAGTCTATTTTACATAAATTTCCACCTTAAACCAAAGAAAAAAAGAAAAAAAAAAAAACAGTATGATATGACATCTTTCACTTTCTCTATGCGAGAAGAGACAACGTTGCATTTTGCTGGCATTGAAATTGAACTTATTTGTCCGACACCGCTCAGATATTTTAATGATGTCTTAATTAAGCGTGTCACTCATAATGCACCGTTTATTTTGTATCTCAGCAATTGCATAAACTTTTATGAAAGGAGAACAAGAGTGACACAAGCTGGTGTTGTCGGTAAATAAATAAATGTAGTTTTCTGGCAAACACACGCAGTCACAAATGAAAGCTAGCGAAGGAGAAAGTGTAAGAAAAGAATTTCGGAACTATTTAAAAGTAAATCTGTTGACACGCAACTCTTGTCGAGGCTCGATACGTATCGAGTGAAAATGTTATCGATGCAAAATGAATTTAATGTCGATGAAAAAGGTGGCCGATGTTGAGAACTTGATCCGGACACACTTGTGTTAAATATTTTATTATCAAATAATTGACGCCCCCGATGACTTAGGCAGTTCACTTAAGTTAACAGTACCATTTGCGACACTTTTTATGGCCTCTAGAATATTTATACGAAATGTTCGATTCAAATTTGTTGCAAATAACAAGTTTTTAAAAAACATACTCTGAAGTTTGAGGGAGATCAGCATCAAATTTTAAATCGATTTAAGCACGTCCGTCTGTCCGTCTGTCCGTCTGTCCGTCTGTCCGTCTGTATAATGACGGTGGTAAACATATGCCTGGTCGCAAAATTCTAGCGAGCGTCTTCAAATTTGGCAGAAACATTGGAAGCTCTTGCACGCAGTTCTTGCAGGATATTAAAAATGAGCCAAAATCTCCCACATCGTACCAACTATTTCTCTTTAGCAATAAAATTAACAATGGGGAATTTGGATAACATAGTTCTACTTTTTAGGCCTTAACATTTATAAGGGTTATCATGATAAGAGGATATGGAGAAAAAACATAATTTTTAATTTTCGATGACGGAAACCGAAATGAACAAAATTTTATTAATAAGTAAGTAAATTAGTTTTGCTAACATATCACCTCATAAGATGTTTTGGGCGTTCTCCAATATGCGGGTTTTCATGAAAGCTATGTCTTTGCATACTAATAGTGTGTTATACTTGATGTATTGTTATCAAAATGGGCAAGGTGTAGGGTATTTAATCTTACATCTTACATCAAAATATCTCAAAAAGGTTGAAGACACAAATGCAAGTTAAACGGACGGGCAGACAAGCTTAGATAAATTCAGAAAGTGATTTTTAACATATCGTTTCTGAATCGCTCTAAGCTTGCCTGTCCATATGTCCGTCTTGTTCTGGACACAATTTCCGAAATATTTTAATGAAATTTGATAGACCGAAGGATGGACGCTATTGAAAATGGCTGGGATCGGAGCACTTCTTCGACTGCTTCCCATATAACGACTTATTTCGAAAAGTCCTTTTATGAATAACTAAAATAAAAGCAAACTGATGTAGGGTACTTAATGGTCGGCCGTGGCCCGTTATAAAGTTTTTACATGTTCAATGAGACATACATGTACAAAAAACATATTCGAAAGAAACACTAAAACTAAGAGTAAAATCGCTAGCAACTACGACTCTTTGCGGCTTTTTTTTTTTTTTTTTTAAAGACGGACCTGGTTGTTAGTCTAGTCGCTTTAATAAGGTAAAATATTTTATTGACATTAAGTGCTTCATGTACTTTCAAGATGTCACAATATTTGATGCCTCTATTTTTAAGTCGAACATTCACAACTACTACCCCCTTCCACCAGCCTTCTCTACTTATGACGCTTCTCGATGACCACAATTCCCGCACTTATAGGAGACGCCATGTGAGTGGTTCGTCATAAAAAAAAAAAAATAATAAATATGTCCATAGAGTTAAACGTTCCAAGCACGAAATTGAGCAACTATTCCCTATTCCCTTCCCGCCCTTAGGCGTAAGGGAATCTTGTTCACTTCCATATACTATCTATAGACAAGATTTAAGACAACATATCCATCAAACTGGAATATTTTTTCTCAACAATTTGCGTACGGAGGAATACCAACAAACGAAAGACGGCAAACGGACAGACGGGCGAAGGCAAGCGATCTCGTCATTTCAATTTAATCGTGAGAACATAAAGTGTCGACTTTGAGGCAGCGAGAGTGAGTGCACGTATGCAGATGTAATAAATGCCAGAAGTAGTCTATTTTCCTTTGTTTCTAACCTTTGCGGCTAACGTAAAACATTCGGTCAATTAGAAAATTGTTTGTATAAGAAATGTTCCCCTCTTTTGTTTACCTACTTTTACAAATAATTATTAGATGATTGCACAAAACATTTATGGCTTACAGCTATAACGGAATGTATGTATTTTGCATTTGTCAGCAATTAATTTATTATTAATAATAAGTACTCGTACTCGTACTCGTACTCGTACTCGTATAATGAGGAAAGCGTAAAATCCGTTGGAGAAAGGTTATTAAGCAAATAATAACGTGTGATAGATTTCTTAATTATTAAATACGTTCTCGGGTGTTCCGCAATATATATGCAAATGTTATTTCCCCCTCCCCATGCTCCTAAGTGCAAGCGATCATCAAATTGGATTTATTTCAATAATCTGATATGTTATGTAAACCTTTTTATACTTTCACATTTTGACATGACCTCATTTCAACGAGAATGCTATACATTTCAATACATGAACAACATGAAGATGAGGATGCTGCAAAATTCGCCTTACGACGAATCTTGGCTGCTTCTTGCAACATTATAGCATATCTAGAAATATTTGAAAATACTTTTCACCTTTTTTGAGTTTTTTGCAAATTAATTAAACAATTAGTTGTAGTCAAAGTATTACCGATGTAGGAAATGTTGGCAGCAGATTAGAGCTCCATAGCTTCAATAAGTCTTGAGTTAGAGCTTCTTGGATATAGTGAGCGGATCACCTCACTATTCGGAACTTGTCTTCTTTCTTTATAAGCAATTGTCTCAAGATTTAGATTAATGGCTATAATGGTTTACAAATTCTTGGTTGTTGCAGGCATAGCCATGGGCATGTCACGCCCATCCTGCAATTATATATAAAATTTCTGCTTACTCTTGCGAAGCCTGTAACAGCGAACGTTCGAACAGCATGCAGGCACATAGACAACTCCATGTGGACAATCATAACTGAATCGTCTCGAAATTTTTACGTCGACCTAAGATATATAGACCGTAAGAGATCTTTGATTTTGACTATTAATTGTTGCAAGCAGAAGAAAATATTTACTACACATTTACCCAGCGATGCTGTTTGTAAGAATTCCAAAGTTTTTCTACACTAACCACCATAGGATGAGCAGCAAAATTAAATTTATCGTTCCGTTTGTAACTCGATGCGAAGATTTTTATATTAGAGGTATACCTTCATGATAGGTTCGTCTTTACTTTATTCTGGATTCTGTGCATCTCTGGTAACAAAAACTGGCCCTGTGTCTCGTTAATTACATAACTGACGTTCGAAGTCGAGACAATTGATCGTAACGGGCAAAGTAGCATGTCTTACATATATAATCTGTATAGCAGTAGTTAATAGAGAAAATTTCGTGCAGCTAAATGCAATAATGAATTAAAAAATTCGTTATTTTTTTATATAAGTTTTTTACTTCTTTTTGTCAATAAACGGCTATCTGTATCGCAGCATTGTAGCCCACTTATTTGTTTTTTTTACTGCCCTTTTTCAAACTTTGAATAAAAATTTGGTCATTGCCTGCTTTGGTGTAAAGTTGATAGACACAAGGATACGACAGGGTTAAAGTATATAAGGTTTTGTGTGGCTTTCTACGCCGTTTCCTTTCCTTTCTTCTTCTTCTTCTTCTTCTTCTTATTCTTCTATATTTTTATATTTGAAGAATTTCAAGAATTTCTGCATGACAGCAGCCTGAATAGGTAAGAATCGCGACTGCCAAGTCATTGTAAACGGATTCAAATTTCAAGTGCGGTAGAGTTTACTTTGATTGTGGGTAGAGTGAGTGCTCGGTCAATAAAGACGTAACACACGTAATAGGGTGCGGCCACCCCACCCACCATCTCTTCTTCTTTCTCTTTCCTCATTTCTCGCTGTAGTCATATTCAAAAAAAAAAGAAAAAGACTTAAATACAAGTAAACCGAGTCATAACATTACCCTAATTAAGAATATAATGAAATTTCTGGTGTGTACTTTTTGGCGCTGCAACCTAAAATCAGCATTTTCCGATAGCGGCTATGAAAGTTTACATAACATTTAGAAAAAATTGATATTTAAGAAAACAGATTTCTCTCTCTCTCTCTCTCTCTCTCTCACTCTCTCACTCACTCACTCACTCACTCACTCACTCACTCACTCACTCACTCA
>KK502842.1:89439-110016 GCA_000688735.1 Glossina austeni
TGGGGCTACCTGGTCCACCGTACAAAGGCATTTAAAAGAAATCGGCAGGGTACATAGACAAGATAAATGGATTCCACACCAGTTGTAATATTATCGTCAACGATATTTGTGTGAAATATCATCGAACCATTATTTATGAATAATAACGTTCTCGAGGCAACCTATGCCTTCGAGAGACGGGGCAGGTTCATCTGTGAACTGCTGTTTACTGCTGTTAAATATCATTGCACGATGATTGCACCAAACGCGGCATAGGGTCTTCTAAGTCCAAGCAACTTGATCTGAACGCATTGATTTAAATCGTATTGAGAACGTAACATTTTTTGAATTCCAGTCTAAGTCTAAGAATAAAAATCGTTTCATAGAAATGATTACCATATATATACATAATTCTCTTTTTACACGATAGATACGTTCCCAAAAAATACGTTTAAAAAAGGAAAGCTTTTTTCTTGAACTCGTGCTAAATCAAGTTCGTGTAAAAAAAGAAATCGCGTAAAAACAGAATTTGGTGTATATATATTTTTTTTAACATGAACAAAACACTGAATCTTCCCTATGCGGTGACGTTCCGAAAGAAGAGACGAGAGAGAAAGAGATAGATGGGCAGGCGTTGGCCACAGCCTACCCAAATGCGTTGTGCCCAACCGGTAAGTGTAATGCCTTTGCAAATTGAACATTCATCATCGCTACGACGTACATATCTATATATGTACATAAGTATGTATGTTAAGCTCCTTAGAGCTCAATATATTTTAGACTAAATAATAAATAACTTTATACGTATAGATGATTGCATGTCAATGTGAAGCTGCATTGTGTGTATTTCATTGAGAAGAGATGATAAAAATCAATGCATTGCGTTGGCATCATGTCTGCAGAGGCAAAGCATCTTTGCGATTATGCAGCATAGTGTAAACGTTTGCCACTGATCTGCTTTCCGTTTGCATTTTATCCAAATCCATAAATCAAACAAATTTCCTTATAATGGGAAATAAAATAAATGAAAAATAGTAGAACAAGAATAGAAGAAAGAAGAAGAATAAAACAACAAAAAAAACCAAACACTAAAATGGCAAAAAAGGAAAGAAAAGAAATTTTTGAGCATTAAAAGGATTACTTGTCTACAACACAAAACTGTTTATGTGCATGCAATTGTAGAGCAATAACAACAACAACAACAACAACAAAAATAAAAACAAAAAAAAATTAAAAAAAAAAAAAATGAATGAATAAAGAAATGAGAGAGGGAAAAGTTTCGTGCTGTGTATTGCTGGTCTTTTACATATAAGCCACAGAAAATTCTTTCGCAGCATAGCAAACTGTGCGGAGAAGGGGGGCGACTCAGGCAGCATTAGTTTTAATTTAAAAGTTTATGAAAGCACATTGCAAGCAAGTTGAGTGAAAACCTTAAACAAAGAGGGAAATATAGAAATAAATCCTTCATAAGGGGAGAAAGAAAAAACGAGAAGAAAAAATCAAAAAAAAAAAAAAAATAGAAAATAAAAAATAAAAAACAAAAAACAAAAAACCAAACAAACCTATAATAACTGATATAGAAATAAAATCGCATTAATTCCTGAAGTCTGAGACCTCAAAGGGAAAATATTTTTTATAATTTTTATTATGAAAGGCAAGCAATACATGCAAGAATAAAAGCAAAAACAAAATCACGAACGAGTATGAGATGATTCGTAAGAGTCAGTAAGTCAAGCGGCCGTCCTAACCGAACGCTCAGTTATACTAATGTGCGGTTCATTAGCCAACCATTTACTTAACTGCATCTTGAAATGTATGATTGCTGTTGCCTTTGTATAAAGAGAGGAGCGTTTTGTCGGTGGGTTGACCGCATTAGTGCAGGAAAATTGCACCCGGCGGCGGTGACGGTGGCGGTGGCGGCGACGGCGGCCGTGGTAATGGTAGATACCATTCATTCAAAAGTTATAACACGACCAACAACAAAGTGAAATTAAAGTGTGTTAAGTCATAAAATAGAATTGTGGGTGTAATTAACCAAGGCCAGGCCATATCTTTGCATATTTAATGAACGAGTTGGCATTTACTGGCAGATAGTTGTTGCTAGCTGCTGCCAATGCTTCGTGTCGGCGTTAGTATTGCTGTGTGCAAGAATGCAAGAACTGCAGAGGAGAGGAGAGGAGAGGAGAGGAGGAGTAAGGAACGGTGCGAAAGTACAAAAGAAACAAACAAATTCCATAATTCGATTAGTGGAAAAACTTTACCATGTTTTAACCATTGGCAAGTTACAGATAAAACTAACACACGCATACACTTCTTATTCTTATTTGAGATATGGTACCTGCAGGAGTGAACTGCGAGATACGAGCTTGAAATTATGAAAGTTTTTCTTTATGCTTACATGCAGAACACCAAACAAAAAAAAAAAAAAACAAAAAAAACCAAACTAAACTAACACAAATAACGGAAATATTGCATTTGGTCGGATGTCCGTTAAAGTACAAAAACCTTCAAGCAAAGCCTGAAAGGGTTTCGATAATAATAAGGTTTCGGGATTGTTATCTCAAAATTCTTCACAAAGTCCTTTTGACGTATTTTCTTTGTTAAATTGATGGCATAAAGGATTATTATTGCCGTAAACATAACGGATATACGAGTACGAGTACGAGTACGGTAATAGGAAAAGATTAAAAAAAAAAAAAAGAGCCGCACATAATGTCATTACATCAGCGACTAAGGATTAGTTATTAGTAATAAGCAGGGAAGAGCCGACAATTAATGAAAAAAAGTAAAAAGGAAACTATTCTCAGGCAGAGAATTTCATTAGTCGTTACATAAAAACAATGACCGGGAGCGACAATAATGGTAAGCTACCACCACGATCCGTCACGTTTCAAATATTTTTCACACACAACGTTTCCAAGGCCGAAAGGAGTTTTATTCGTCCCCTAGCATCTCCAAGGTTATACGGAAACTTGATATAACTATTGTTCAATACACATAAGTAAAGTGAAAAAATTCTGTTATCATTTAATTCTATTAAAGTTAAACAAGCGTTGAAAATTCCCAAAGCGAATAAATTTTCAGAATGATGAGCGCCCATGTACTAGTCTTTCTTTTATAGTTAATAGTGAAACAACAAGAAGTAAAAACACGGCTGTCGACCAAGNAATGCTCTGATTAATATTCAAATGTTAAGAAAGCCCTTGAGTTGCTTCAATGAAATTTCCAAAATAGATAAAGATATCATTTTAATATCCTTTAAATTAATTAGCTTCAGTCAGTCAGTAACATGCATCTTCTGTCTACAAATGAAATATTTTTCAAAGTGAAGTAAAACAACAACAGCCGCCTGTAGTGTTTCGTATGGAGCAACTAAGCATAAGAGCCAATGCATGCATATTTTATGAAAAATTTCATAAATTTGTTTAAATCGAATGTAAAACTTGTGCATAAAGTACAAGTTGAAGCTAAAGCAAAAAAAAAAAAAAAATAAAAAATGGTAAAAATTCATAATTCAATTAGTGGGAAAAGTTTTGTTTTAACCAACCATGTTTCAACCGTTAGTAACTTACAGATAACACATACATTTGTAGGTCGAGATGTATACCTGCAAGAGATTTCAGTAATACGTGCTTGTAAATATTTAGAAAGTTTATTCTTTTGCAAATAAACAAGACACCTCCAGTAAGTTCGCCTTAGGCGAGTATTTCGGACAGCTACCACTACTCCCGGCAAATGCAGGAAAACTGTTTAGGGTCTTTTTAGGCAAGTCAATGAATTCATTAAAAGTTTTTCTTTTTCCTCCTTTCAAAATTTTTTATGCACAACTTTGTTAATTTGATAAGTAGTCGATATTTACTATAAAAGGTGTCCCAAAATGAACTAATGTATGCAAAATTTTCCTTTATGCCGTGCACCTTGTGTGCGGATGTGTGCACCATCCAGATAAACTTGAAATAGACCCACGTTTTGTCCATCCGTCCGTCCGTCCATCTTGTATTCACATGTAATTTTTGATATATTTTGATGAAAATTGGTACACCTACCGGTTTTGGCCCAAAANTCACTTGTATATGTGACAAACACCTATGCATATTGATGCTTAAGTAATTTCTGATTCTTCCACGACTTAGCGATGAGCGTCCATTCATAAATGATCTCCTATTGAAGAGGTTACACCTGCAAAAAGTAAAATAGAACTGAGTGGATGAGTTTGTTAAATACATTCTTTGATCAATACCACGGAATCAGTTTAGCACCGCAAGGTACATCGGTGGAAACGGTGTTCGAGGTCTGACTGCTAGGTGCGCCACTCAGGGGATTACTCCTTGCGGCCGTAGTTAACCCCAAATGCAGTATTAAATAAGTTGAGAGGCGTCGTGGTCCCCGCCTTGCCCAGATGTGAAGATTTGGACCAGACCCAAACTTTCATATCTGATGCCCCATATCCGATATCTGTGTATCTGTGTAGGCCCCTTCATTTGCAAGAATGTTTTGCAGGCTGGAGGTGCCGGATATCACTCGTAAATTGATCTGCGGACCTCATCTAAGCTTTAAACCTTCAAGGTAGGTGCAGACGTTAAACATAGAGATTATCAGTAAATGCCTACAATTAATGAAAAACTGAATGCTTTTCATGTTTTCATGCTTCTCCATAATAAGCTGAATTAATTTTTGAATATGTTGTGTCCTTCTCCTCTAGCACAGACAGTTTGCAATGGCTTAGCTCAACGTCAAGCTTCACCAAGTCTATCCTATTTTTTCTATTCCAATTAAAGATTTTAAACAATAATAGATCCGTCCGTCTTGCAATTTGATGAACATCTCTTGCCTACGAAATATTCAAATAATCGGTGCAGAACTATGATCTCTCTGTTGAATTTGTTTACTTTATTAAGCTTACCTGACGCATTCATTTCTTTCGAAATCTTGACTGTAGACAACTGTGACATTAACGCTTGTATGGCATAAGTTCCAGTTCTTTACAAATTGTCGTTCAGTATAAATTGAGGTATGAAGAGGTCGATGTCAACAGCGCAACAGCATTTACGGCCCTGCACGTTGTCCTATTTTAAACTGAGAAAAATGCTTTCTGCAGTAAATGCTTGACTTGCAATAAAAATGCAATAAGCTATGAAACGGTTGAAAAATGATTCGCGAAATTTCGTGGATAAAAGTTTTATTTTTTCTTATTATTTTTGCTCAATCTAGGTCAATAAAAAATATTTAAGTAATGAAACACTACAGAAAGAAAGGTAGACAAAATAAATGTCTATCTGTCCTTTTCTTCGAAGCACCCGAGAACAATTTATTTATTTAGGATCGTGTTGTCGATTTACGAATTGCGTTGAAAAACTTCTATATATTCTATATTGCCGATCCAATTAGATCAATTATACACAATTCGATGGCATTGTTCTGCTAAGTGAAATTTATTATTTTCACTAACGTATTATTTTCCAAACACTAGCGTTTTCTTCCGCTCGTATTTCCTTTATTTAGTTACCATTTTGAACGATCGTAATCCAATTGACGTTGAGCCAGAAAGAGTTACGTTTTCCATTGCTTTATAGCGTTTCTTTACTTAAAGCTCGACGTGTTGTCTATAATTTTGTACCATAATGGTTACTCGATGGGCTTCTCACATCTAATTCTACCTTAGGTACATATCTGTATGTGTGTTTAACGTCCGCACGGAGGCATGGAGCCTTAATCGGACGAGTTGTCTACAACCATCGGCAATCAAGAGGTAAGTTGATTGAGGACCCCTCAGGGGACCCTCATTGAAGGGGGCCTCGCTACTCTGAGGTACCGAATAGAAGATGGGTATGGGCCAAATTCTCGCTTAAAGGTCTGCGTCGAGGCCTATCTAAGCACTTCTTAAATAGCTCCCCGCGAAACTTTGGGTAACCACAGCCGCCACGAATACTCCCCGAAGGGCCGTACCCAGCAGTCAGCCAAGAAGGCATTCGTCCGGCGTTCCGATGGGTAGTGTGCATCTTCCTGCCGGAGCAATCTTACTTTGGCCAACCTGATCCCTTAGGTACAGCAGGATTGTCTTAGGTTGATTGATCAGGATTGTGATTAATCACAACAGTAATGTATCTATAGATGTATCATACGATATCATAGGCTATGCTATATCTCTTGATGAACGTCAATTTTTTTCTATTTAGACTGGGTTCGACTATAGACACACCTTTGCTTTGCCATCACCTTACATGCAAGGGTGAAAGAAAACGACTGATCGAAAGACCTTAGCGATATATATATATATAGAGAGAGAGAGAGAGAGAGAGAGCGAGTTCGCGAGAGAGAAGATTGAAAAAAAGGAATGGTGTTAGTGGAACTGCTACCCAGTGGTCAGAGTAATCTGTAAATTACAACAGACTCGCCTATAAAGAGGCCTCGTATAAGACAAGCTCGTAATCGTAATTCGCTTCGCCGTCTTTCACATCAGTTTTACTGATTCTATCTACACTTTGTTACTTAACTAATGTTAGTACTGAACAGCGTAGTTTTCACAGGTTTTACTTTTGTCTGCATCATATTTATTCTAAGTAAACTTTATTCCATAAAGGCGAGCATGCATGCCTTCGATGTATATTTGTTGCCACCTTTTGTTTCATTACTTCCCCCAGTGAACTTCTTCTTAATACCTTTCAGTTACCACATCTTCGTATACTTTATGACTTAGCTATTACTTACTAATTAGTATAGGTTGCCATGGTTTTCTTTGTTATTCTATTTTATGATAAAATTTTTGTATACCTTTTGCTCTTCGGTGGTAAGATTGCCTATCAAGTAAGTTTGCCATCACAGTTTTGTTCTCAGTAGTGCTACTCTTGCTTGTACTTTACAATCAACTATGTTTCACTGATAGGCCTAACGCTTGTTGGTTAATTTGTCAAAAATTTTCATCTTAACATTATCGCTTTCGTTTGCCGAAAATTTTGATTTATTGCATAGTAAAGAGCAAATTAGTGTACCATCGCCTTTCATCTGAGCTCTACCACCGTTGCTAGCTCTTACAGGTTGGTTTATAAACATTTTTCATTTCATTTATGTCTTTTTTGATTACATTTCGCTGATCAGATGTTAAGTGGCCAAAGTAGTTGACAAGCACCACTACTCTTCCCGCCCCCGCCCCCCCTCGCCACCTCCCGCACAATGTTATTCAATTGTTGCTCAACGGCTAACGTAACTTTTAATTAACATAATCTTTTATCTCGGCAGCAGCATTCTTGTTTGCTTTATTCGTTTGCCTAACTTATGAGATGAGGTGATTATCACTAGTCTTTCCATCCGTCATTCGTGTGTAATGTAGATTAAGAAGATTTGACATTGACGGCTTACAGAATCATGACATCGTGCACGTCACTTAAACATTGTTGTTGTTAAACTCAAATTTTCTCTATCCTCCTCTATACTTTAGTTAGTATGGTATAATAAAAAGAAGAAGAAGTAAAATATTCAAAATTTTCTGCAATTTAATTACAAGATAAAAATGTCATTTCCAAATACAACAATAATTGGAAGCTTGTCGTCATAGCTTATTGGGATAGGAAGGGAGAGAAAAATTAATAATTTCGAGTAAAGCGTTGCGTTGTAAGAAAATAATGATAAAACTTCTTAGTAGTAAGCCAATGTAAATAGCAACGAAAAGTAAGCCTACTTAAGCTCGACTCAAGGGTTTTTACGAAAATCATTTTTGCCCGTAGGTCAACATTTTTGTAGTGCTATGTTTAACCCAACATGCTTTTAGCAAGTCACCGAAGGGCTTGCCCACTAGTGCTTGTAATGCTAAGTTGCACGTGTGTGAAACTTTGCTTATCGATGCTCGTTCGTTCGTTGTGGACTGAAACTGTTTATTATAAGTCAAGCGAGTTTAATAAAATATTCTGAATACTGCATACGCGCCCTTCTTCATCTCTCACACTTATTTCCTTGATTCTCTGATCCCTTCGGCAATTTCTTGTGAAATTAAAACGAGTAAGAAAATTATATTCGGTCGTGACCGAATCTTTTATACCCATCACCGTTAGTTTAAAGAGGACAAAAAAAAGCCAAAGAAATAAATTTTCATTCTCTACAACGTGAAGTGGGTGCGACTGATTTTTTCTCTTTTTCAAAATACAAGTTTTTGTCGTATAGGCGTGTCCTTCGCGTCATCTCATTTTCGCTAATCGGAGAATGTTTACCACACCTATTGCTCAATTGGGCGCACGGACAGATGGACGGATTAACAGACGGACATGTTTAGATGAATTCCAAATCTGAAACTGGCCAAGAATTTATATACTTTAAGGGGTTTTGAGATTTATTTCTTATGCCTTATAAAGGTATTAAAAAGAAACTAAATTTTTATACACAGGGAGGGCGTGATCAATTTTGTCCATTTTTGTACAGATATTACATCATTGCCCATGGAATGTGCGTTCAAGTTTTTTGATATTTATCAGCTACAGCTTATGAGCGATGAAGAAAAATCGAATATTTTATTCCTTTTGAAAAAAGGAGGTATTCTTACTTTGCGTGGTACTGTGGGCGGGTCCTTCAACCGATTTGGCCGACACTTTTTTTTGTAAGACTTAACTTCTGTCCATTGGCACACAAGGTAGTTACTATGCGAAATATCGCCATCCTTGTGGAATCAATAAAATGAAATGATTCAACCGTTATAGCCTGTCAGCTCTTCATGTCAAGGCTAAACTTACCTAATATCTTACCTAATATCTTATCCACCTTGCCTTGGATTAAGCCATCGATTGCTACTCACCTTTACAATCAGACATATTTTCTACCTGTCCGCGAGTTTGCCTAACAACGTTACTCTCTGAAGACTCTTCGAAAATTCCAGGGTAACGCAATTCCAAAGCATTTCTGTCAAAAGACCTATTTTTTTACCATACAATTACCAAAGAGGACTAGAAAAAGATATCGAGGCAACGGGCTCCATGCTTCTACGCTCTCCAGTGCGTTCATCATATCAATTTTTTGACACCGATGGGTGCATTGTTGCTAGAAAAGATAAAGTCATGTCCATGCGGCATACAATGAGCCAAGCAATATAAACAAAACTTTTTTCGAAAAGACATGCAGACATAGTATAGGAACAGTACTAGATGTCACTGTCGGATGCACAACATTGGTCACTTCAGCATTAGGCATAGGTATTAAAGATTTCCGGAAGAACGCAATACCCAAAAAAAGCCCTAGGTCCGGTAATATAATACTGGAAAGCTACGACATATTGGGGCAGATATAGGCGATGGCAAGTAGAAGACTAAGGAGAAAGAGAAGATCTCTTCCGATAGGTCTTCTTTACTTCTCCTTGGCGATTTTATTCTTGAGGACGTAGACGCCAATTGCTTAAAGCAAGGAAAAATGCCATCAAAGAGAAAATTGAAAAATTGCAGAAATCTTGAAGCTGGCTGCTGAAACCTCTTCTAATAGAGTGCATAGAAAAGTCCCCTTCAGCTAAGGTTAGTTGACCTTTGAGAGCCTTTGTCGGAATTCCTTTGAAATTATTATTGGATTCCAAGTTTGGAAGCCCTAGAGTCTGATACGCAAATACGCACATATCTACGCACATAAATTCATGTATACGTAAACAGTTCGACATTTTGCAAGAAGAATAGGTGGGAAAAATGCTTGCATTGCGGCCGCATTGTTAAATGAGGTGTAACGCATTATTGTTTTACATTGAATTGCTTTAAAAATCATATTTTTGCTTTGTTGTCCTTTTAACACGATGCGTTCTGCATTCAGGCTTTCAAAATTTGCGGCAGAGAAATCCCCGCAAAACTGTATGTGTAGTAAGCAATAACATGTGAAGGCAAACTTTCGAAAAAAAGTTTTTTTTTTTTTTTTTTTTTTTTTTCTTTTACAATATAAACGGAAGGGACTGTACTCGGTAGCTAAGCTCGAATTAGTTATTTGAAAAGTCGCGGTTAGCAATACAATATTTATGTAATAAAATTAATAGTGAAATTCTTAAAATTGAAAATTTGTGAATCCTTTCGTTTCACACGTCACGGCATTGAGTGCCTTGTAACCGTGCATAACGTACTTATGTTTACTTACGACTCTTTTATTATACTTGCGGTATATAAAACAAAAGAAATTCTCTGCAGCCCAATATAAGCATTATTTTATATTCTATTGTATTATTATTCAATTAGTTTACATATACACATACATATATACGTATATAAAAAGGTAGTTACTTAGATATGTATATATATATAGAGAGAGAGAGAGAGAGAGAGAGACAGGGAGAGAGACACTCATATCCTTCTAATCATGAAATGCGATAATATATACAGATCTATATCTATATCTGCATATATATATATATGTATATATATACATATATATATATACATATATATATACATATATATATATATAGAGAGAGAGAGAGAGAGAGAGACAGGGAGAGAGGCACTCATATCCTTCTAATCATGAAATGCGATAATAAATATAAACACAAAAATTATATACAAACACGGCAGAAACTTTAAATTGCGTTTACCATACACATATTACATACATACAGCATACAAGTCTGCAGACATAGATATAATATGTAATATATACGCGAGCACATTGCTACAACATGTACCAACAGCAGTTAGTGTAGTTTAGTAGAAAAAAGAATACTATGAGAGTATTTTTATGTAATAAATTTAAAATGCGGTCAGGTTGATAAATATCTGTATTTTGCATTTTGATACTAACCGCTGGGCGTGGTATCGCGTACAAATATGAACCGAGACCACGTAATTTATATATGCATTGTTGGTCAGCATGAACAGTGGAATACTCTAACGACCCTCCCTCTCTTTCTCTCACTACTGTTCGACACTATTTCAAGTTAAATTCAAAAATATTAAAAATTTTGTGTTGACCCCGCCATCAATTACAGGAGAAATAATAATTTTGAAAGTAAAAAATTTTCAGTTTATTATTAGTGTTGTCAGTAGATAATTATCGCAACTGCGAGGTCAATGCTCACGGGTGCAAATCTTAGTGCGCTAGAGCATACTTGATCGTAGCTTAGTCGATAAATGCACGAACCCAATAGGCTTCAGTCACCATTTTATCTCTTTATTTTTTCCTTTTCTTTCCCCACCTCCTTGTTCTCTTTATTTTTCCTCACTTCTTTCTGGCCTTCACCAAATTGCACATATGATAAGACCCTCGACCTGATTGGCCAGATAAAAAAAAAAAAAAAAAAAAAATTACTCTCATGCATTTATCCTAAAGTAATTATTTCTCGGAATAAAATAAGATGAGGACTAGCTATCAGTCGCTAAGTCGGGTCAGTCCCGCATGGCTTTTAGCTAAATCGAACCAGGAGCTTATTAACTATTACCCAAGAACCATTTACAAACAAGGGGAAGCAGAAAAGCATGCCGCGACACGCCATTAAATACCCTATACCAGTTCGCTTAATGCAGTTATCGATATAACGACTTTTCAAAATAAGATACTATAAGGGAAATAGTCGAAAAAGTGGTCTGATCCGAATCATTTCCAACAGCTTCCGTCCTATCGGGTATACAAAATTTCTCGAAACTGTGAAAACTGTAAGTTGAACACAAGAAAGTAAGACAGACAGAGGGACGGACAAGCTTAGATCGATCCCAAAAGTAATTCTAACTCGATTGGTGTAATAAAAATTGAATCTACCTCGAACCCCTCTGGGTGTTGCTTTCATCCACACGAACTTAATATACCCTTGTCCCACACTAAGCCTGATTGTGCAAATGTCGACTTCATTTGGTTCAATTACCTTTACAGTCCTGCCGAAATATATAAAAACCTGCTTCAGGATGCATACGATATACGACATTTACGACCTGATTTACGATCTGCACATCGAGGGCTCCATCTTACTAAACACTCCTTAGTGAAGCTAATAGTCTTAGGAGAACATTTCGAAGATGTAGCAAACTCCTTGAATGACTTGATTATATATCTGCCTACAAGCAAATTCTATACATAGGGCTGAGCCAAAAAATCGATTGCAAGCAATAAATTTCTTTTTCAAGGCAAAAAGAAAAAAAATGTATTTTTAATAATAATAAATAGCAATCAGTAATAAAAGTAAGCAACAAACTAAATTATTTTATTTTGCTTTGCACAACAAATCTATGTAAACTAATTTTGACAATCCATTATCCCGTACGTTTGTTATCGCTCTGTATCTATCTATTGCAATAAATTTGAAGACCTTTTTACATAAACGAATCGAACTCAAATCGATGTTTGTAACAGTTCGAGATTTAATATATAGTTTGTCTCTGCTTTCATCCCCTTTTTAAAAAAATTTATTTATAATAAAAAATCCAAATGTTGAAAAATTTATAACAAAAAGGTAAATAAAATTACACTTGCCCTGGGATAAATGTTTATTGTCTTCGATTATTTCAGTTCCATGTATGACAACTTGAGAGACTTACAGTTGGCTGTGACCAAATCTTCTATAATCAGCAAAACAAAATTAAAAAAAAAATTTAATTAAATACGTTTGCTTTCTTGTTTTTGTAGTTTGTGGATAATAACCAAAGAAATCACATGTTTATGCTTTTGAAAGAGGACGCGTTCTTAGCTTATTTAATACTGTAGTCATGGCTTTTGCCAAATTTTCCCCTTCTTTATAAGTTATCCGCCTGCAAGAAATTTCAAAATTTTTACCAAATTTCAACCCGATATTTTAAATATTGCGAATGAGATAATGTTTACCAAAGTTAGAATCACATATGGACAGACACACATTCTTAGATCGATATTGATGCTGAGCAGTGATTAAAAATTTATTTACTTCATAGAATCTGCTAAACTTCGTTTCTATGGTTGCAAGAGATTTGAAAAAACGACTCTTTCTCCTCTGACATCTCAGCTGTAGATGTATGAAAAATGCAATGCAATGCAGTATTTTATCGAAACCTTTTTTGCATTGACTTTTTAAAGAGCTCTCTATTTGGAGACAAGACATCTTTGTTGGTAATAAAGTTTTGCGTCATTGCTGGAGTGCTTGTTGGAGTACAACGTCAACTTTCATCCCACAAAACCCAATTAAGAAGCTATAGGATGTATAAACAGCCAAATGGAATGCCTGTCTATACAAGACCTAACTTCGTTATACTCGATTGCACATGGCGTGCATATTGGATCATCTATTACCATCCAAGGGTCACAAATACTCACAAAAGACAAAATCGAGAACACAGCAATCGTGCAGTTAACACACCATGTCACTCCCTTTGAAGCTAACGAAGCTATCAGGTTTTCTGACATGTCCATAGTCCGAAACTTTCGCGTCCATCTCGCACAGATACCGTAGAGATTGTTTTTAAATGTTAGGCCGGCAAATAAAGCACCGGGAGTTGTCTGTGCCTTCAAACTGTTCTTGAGGAGACTATTACCACCATATTTGCAACAAGTGGGAAGAAGACGCCGTGCTATTCTGCTGTTCCCTCCCCAGTGCATCTGGCTCTTCCTTCATTGGTATACTTCGGCAATTGAACTGTAGGCTATAGAGAATAAGAATGTTGTCCTTCCTTCTCCCTCGCTTTTACAATTGGTATTAAGTTTTGTTTGAGCACAGTGTAGTTTGAGCGGTGGAACTTTTAACTACGCCTGATGAGAGCATCTTCTAGAACTAACTCAATGAGTAGCATAAACCCCTTCAGAAGGGACTATTAGGAAAGTTGCGCATGAGAAGATTTCCCTCCTTCCCTCCTTCCTACGACCACTCAGGCGATGTCGCACTTTACGTGAAAAATGGTGACGATCAGAAACAATTAAGAAAGAGGAAAGGGGTAGGGGGTGACCGCAGCCTAGTGGATGCATAACCAATCGGTATGCAGAGTTATGCCTTGACAGACTGAACTACGAAGTACGAGCAAAATAAATTTTACCGCATTGAGATTTCAATTCGCGATCCCAGACTTGGTAGTCGCGATTATTATCAACTAATCCGCACAGGAGCGAAATTATTCGAACCAAAAATATTGCCGATAGCTTTGACATATCATCTAACCTTCGTCGAACCGATCTTTTATAGATAATGTTGCCGTGCGAGCATTAGCAGCAACATTTTCACTCTTATCTAAAACTTCAGTTATTGTCTTGTCGTACTGACTGAACACTTGCAAGTCGATCTTGAATTCTAATGAAATTTTATGCAACGACCGTCCCTTCTCTATGATTCCAAGGTTAAGCTAGCATTTAGTGTATTTGTGCGTATATCGAAAATTGTGTAATTCACTGCATGATTCATTTTCATTTGAGGTTAGTTTGCCGAAAACGTGTGTACATACGGAAAAAAGGGAAATGGGGAGCGCGGTGGTTGAGGAAAAATTTTTGCTGTTTTGCAGAAATGTCAACACATTCAATATATGAAAGCAGTTGCTGCAATGGTTACTGAAGAGCGTTAGTTGTGTTTTTGTGTTAATCTGTTATTACATGTCGTGGTTTGCTTTGCCCCGCATAATAATTTTATAAATTGCGCCATGTTTTGAATGGCAATGAAACTGTCACGATAGAAATCTTTAATATTCACAATGTTGGCAAAATACAAGCAATCCAAAAACACAAACAAACGAAACAGATGTGGAACACTGCGTATATTGCCACGCCTTTAAGGGTTCAATAACATTTGCTTGCACATAATATTTAATAATTGAAGCTTTAAAGTAATGTCAACCAAGTCTTTGCATCGATCAAATTCTCTTTTCAATTTCTTGACATCGTCAAGATGTCTGGCAGCAAAGACAGATGATAAACGGATGATGACGGATAAATATAATTAAAATGACGATTGAGAATATTATGCTAATTAAAAATATATATACATTTTGTGGAGAATAGCCCAAGATAGATGGATGCTACTCATCGCCTATAGCGTCCTGTTTAAGTGACAATTCGTTCGATGCACTACACTGTATACTACTGTGTATGTAGAAGCGGAACGGCAAGTATGTGAGCGTAATTTAACCCCAATGGGGAGCATTTTTGAAAACGGATTGAGTTCCTCCACGTTTACAGTCGCTCCTTACTTGAAAAATCCTTAATTGCGATTTTTAATATTTCGCGACCAAGCAACGGTTAAAAATGAGACTATGATACACTAAATGAATTGGAAAAATTTAGTTAATATGGGGTTATATTCTGACACCACTCTTCTAATAAATACTTTTCCAGAAAAATCAATCTCTATATAGCAGCACGATATCATTTTTAATACTCTATGATCAAAGTTAGTCCAACATAATGATGTGGCATACAAAGTTAAGGTGCTAAGCTTGGACCAAATATATCCACATTTCGGATCCTTCCCATATGACATAAAAAGTGAACGGGCTAAGCTCGGGCAACATAGATCTACATTTTCGGCCCTTACCGTATGATATATAAAGTTAATGCAGTGAACTTGGATCAAACAGACCTATATTTCGGACTCTTCCCCTACAGAATCTTTCAAGGTAAGCCTTTAGCTTTACCTATGTTGGATCTCATCGGTACATGTTTTGGGTTTCTCCTTAGATAAGGGTTTCTAATATGGCAACAAAAGCCTAATTTGCATAATTTTGTAATGAAAATTTTTGCAAAACCATAACTTGATGCTAAGTTTGAAGCTCATAGGTTAATTTTATGGAATCCTTTCCATGTGAGGTTTCACAAGCGAACAAAAGAAAGCTTTCTTTCATATGACAAGAAGAGATCATTTTTGGTAGTTGGGTGTAACTGGTATTTCTGTTATTTAATGACGAAGACTTCTTGAAGAATTTGATTAGATAAAGTCCTGTAAGGTATTTAAAAATCAGCTTTACCCGCCTATAAGGTTTTAAATTTTCTTTTCATTTTATTTTATTGTATTTATTTTTATATTGTAAACCAAAAGTCAAGTATAGCTGCTCAAGATATGGTGGGTGTAACAAAAGACAAGAGAACAAGTGAAAAATGCTATCTTAAGGATAAGAGGGAAACAGAAAAAACCAAAAAAATGATTTATATAACAATAAAAATGATTACGAAACAGCCAAAATGAGGCAAACAAAAAAAAACAAAAATGTTCTCTAACTAATTAGAAAAAAAAAAAAAATGTAATGTTTCCTTTTTGACGTCTTTGCTGTCGGCAAAAGTCTCATAGCAATAAAAAGAAAAAAAAAAAAAATTGCAACCATTGGTTAGAATGGAATTTCAAAATTTTCTTTATCACTAGGATCGGATAAATTGGATCCTATTAGGAAGACACTTAGTTTCTTCAAAGTGGTTTTTTTATACAATCGCTTAACGGCTTAATGTTTAAATTGAGTGAAGGACTTGTCATGTTGCTTGCTTTGCTTATTGAACTTAAGGACCGATGCGTTTTCAAAATTAAAGAAAATCTCATATCCATTACCGACTCAATTAGACATAAGATGCCGTTTATGCCGGAAGTTGCAGCATCACCCTCGAATGTGTTACGTAGTCCGAGAAGCTCTCAACATGTGGCAAGCAGCACTCATAAGGCGTGTCAAAATTAATGTCGTATTAAAGATGACGTCAAGATTTGTTTACCATATTTATAGCTCTTCTATGACAAATACCTTTATATGGAACGGGCAAAGATTTATAGTTTTTTAAACACCATACTCTCCAGTTTTTTAGATTCCCATCAAAATTGACTGTTTCAGCATTCAGTGCTCATTTGTGTTTCTTAAATCACCATTTGACAGATGGACAGTTCCGCGAATGTATATAACATTATTATAATTTTTCCCAAAAGTAATGAATCAACTCAAGGGAAGTTTCGCGAAACAGGGAAAATTTATGGTCCATATAATCGACGTACTTAGCTTGCTGTTCATAGCGTTATTGAAAAACGAGAGCACTGCTAGAAATGTCGACAAAAGTCGGAAACAATCGATCAAACGTCGTAGCAGTTGCCCTCAATGGGAAAAGCTATAGGAAACTCATGATTAATGGTTTGTTGTGTACACATGGCATTCCATGATTTCGACGTCGACCATATGTGATTTCAACAAGATGGCTCCTACAAATTATACACCTTGTCACGCAGTCAATTTGATGAGAGAAAACACAAAAATTTTTTTTTATGCTCATCATCGAAGGATGAGGCGTATATTCGCCCAGAAGGAAGCACCAAAAACGCCACAAAGTACATATGTTCGTCATCAGCATCAAATTCTGAATCGATTTAAAATGTCCGTCTGCCCGACTGTCCACTGTTGTGTCTGCCCGCCTGCATAATGTTTCTTGCAAATATTCTCCTGACCGCATAAGTGAAGCTATCGCCTTCAAGTTTAACAGAAACTTTCGAAGTTCTTGCACGCAGGTTGAAAATGGGCCAAATCGGCCGATGGACTGCATCTGCTCAATATTATTAAGTATGAAAATGTAGTTCTTTTCCTTTCTTTTAGTCTTCTTTAGGATAAAAGTGACAATAGGTATAAAAGATTCAGTCACGAACGAATATAATTTTCGTACTTTTTTTTTTATATTAATTTTCAGCTAAAAAGCGGACAAAGAACTTCAAACTGAATTTTGGCGTTTTATGTAATTGTGATATTAATAAAAGCGCGAAAGTCTTATGCAATTGGTTAAGGGGCACGCTATCCAAATTGTTGATAGACATGTCATATTAATCGACGGCAGAGTTGCATTTTCTTCTTCATTACATGTTTGCTTCACAATCTATCTAAAAACATAATAACGAAATGAACTCGATAGTCGGGGTCGTGAGCTTATAATTGCCGATAAAGTACGCCTTCGTCGTTCTACCGAGTGTAAAATTTCTATCTTCAAACTACGATCAAGCTTAAGCGATATCGACAGCTATATCCCGTTCCCTGGTAACGAAACGAGACAACTTTAAAGCGTTCAAAACAAATAAAAATTTACGTTACTTTACCTGACAGTGTCAGAAATAGAAGACGCTGCCGTTGAAGATTATCCAGTATTGACGAGAAGATTAGCTGTAATTCCCGAAAAATTTAACAGTGTGTGTGTGTGTGTGTTTTTTTTTAGATGGAAAACAATCGAAAGGCGCCCATTCAGGACAGTGTGAGCGCGAATACAAAGCCATCTCGTTTCTTTGTTTTGT
Organism: Glossina austeni; assembly: GCA_000688735.1. Taxonomy (NCBI): domain Eukaryota; kingdom Metazoa; phylum Arthropoda; class Insecta; order Diptera; family Glossinidae; genus Glossina; species Glossina austeni. Next base: position 107,540 of record KK502842.1, read on the forward strand.
CATTGTGTTCTCGGCAAACTCTTCTAACGTCTTCCATATTTTCAGATCGTGTAGCATGTTTGTCAAGAGGGAGAGAGGAGGCTGCCCGAATTTCCGTCTGCAATCTCTGTCGTTCGTGTTGGTATTTCAAACACATAAAGAACAAGTGTTCAGCGTCTCTTCCACAAACTACAAACTACAAAATGGGTCCTGCTCTAAACTCTCTCTCTCTCTCTCTCTCTAAAACAACCATGACCGCTTATTAACTGTTCCATATAGTATCGTTGTAGCTACCTTTTCTGCCGTCAATTTTCTACGGTCTTGCGTACTGCCACACATATTGGGTAGTAAGCGCGCCGGCTACTTGGCTACCACCGTTGCTTTCTCTCACTTGCAACGCAGATGCACTCGCAGATATTTTATGGCGTCTTGGGATTGCATCCTAGTATCGCTGAATTCAATTGTAATTTCTTCTCGATTCTTCCTTCAGATTATTAATGCAGCTTATGTCTGATCTTTTGCAAGATCTAAATCAACTGACTGAACCCACTCAGTTTTAGCTATGACAGCTATTGCTATATCGGCAGCAAAGCCGGCTATGGAAGCTACCTCTGAGTGAGACAATCTCGGAATATCGTCCGATGTCACATTGCATAGTGTAAGGCCTAGGATTGATCCCTGGCGTACCCCTCCAGCGACCAACCGTTTTTTGTATCCTTCTTCTTATTCATATCGAAGTTTCCTTCGATAGTTAAGTAGCTAGGCACGATATTGATAAAACAAGGTGGGACCTTTCCCAGCTATGACATAGCACCGATTTGCTAAATTGAAAGAATTCTTAATGTCTGACGTTATTACCAGGCAATATTTTTCGTGGCTTTCCATGCAACGTTTCTCTTCTATAGTTTCTGCTGTAATATTAGTTACCACCTTCATTGCATCCACAGTGCTCCTCGGTCTTCTGACGCCAAATTGGCCATTGGAGCTTTCCAGCGGATCTTCCATAGATATCGTGGCCCGGAGGACACCATTAGATAGGGCAGGGTAAAGGATAATCCCGAAATCACAATATGCCCGCTCGGTAAGAAAGGTTGCGTCCATCCGTCTATTCGTATAAGGGTTAAGTACATGCTACTCTTTTAAATGCAAACGCCGGAGGAGTGTCCGTGGGACAAAATATAAAACGCCTCCACCCTACCTTCTCCATCTCCTAAGCCAGCTAGCTCAGCTAAAGCGCGTACGTCAGTCTCAACAAACTCCGATCCTCACAAGCGACACTTAACAATAGCCCCAAAGATATTAAAGTCCGCTCTCGATTTTTCGATTAGTTGCGTTTACTCACAAAAAGTGGTATATAAATATATATATATACATATATTTGGCAGTGTATGTGTGTGTGTGTGTGGAGAGGAAAAGTCAGTATTCAATCTGGCATTGGTAAGAATTTATAAGCAAAGGATTTGCTGAACAAGGGAAACAGGATTAAATCGTGACATTCGTGAAGGGAAAAGCAAAAAAGGCGCGTTCACATCTCATCAAACATAATATTTTTTGTAAAAAAAAATTGAAAATAAAATCGAGACTAACCTCATATTCACAATCCAGCGATACGAACCTAATGCTAAGCAATATTAGTATAAAAACATAAAATCGCCAAAAACCCATTTGACGTAATAATACCAAAGGGGAGCTACTTTGAAGCGGTTGTAATAAATAATGTTGCGAGGTTCACATGATTGTGCGAGACATACAAACATACAAACGGTCTAATTTTGTTGAAAACGAGTTTCCCCAGCAAATTGAAAAAGTAATCAAAACGAAAATTTATATTTTGATGCTTGGATTGTGTCGATGCGAGAAAATGTAAACAATTTGAAAAATAAATTCTGCCAAAAAAAAAAAAAGAAAAAAAAAAATAAAGAAATAAATAAAAAGCAATGAAATTCTCTCAGTCAAGCAGTGCGAATCTAATTACAAATTATTAGGAAATAAATGCAATGAAGGATTTTGATTTTCATGCAAGAATATTAAAGAAACGAGAATGAATTGATAAAGTGAAGAATTGAAGCCACATAACAAGTAAGGAATAAATAGATATTCGATTCTAACGGTATCTTCTATATACCCCGCCTTTGTCTGCAAAATAATAAGAAAACGTAAATTTTTATTGTTGTTGTAGTTTAACAACAATAAAAACAAGTAAGTATTCGTCACCGAATCTTTTACCTCCGCATTACCGTTATCCTAGAAAAGACAAAAGAAACGAAAGGATCTCACTTTTCATGCTCCATAATATGGAGTGGGCGTGACTGGTTTTTTCTATTTTCTAAATAAAGGTTTTTGTCGCATAGGCGTGCCCTTTGAAGGCAATGTCTTAATTTTCGCTAACGGGAGAACGCGCATATTACCCAGTTGGGCAGACGGACAAGCGGACCTGGTTAGATGCATTCTGAATTTCAAATTAACCAACACAAGATATTTTTGTATATATATTTTTG
>KK502842.1:122108-136277 GCA_000688735.1 Glossina austeni
TCAAATACAATTTCGTGGCAGTTTTTCATATAAAAATTATGTATCTATTGCTACTGCTTTGTCTCAAAACATAATTCAATTCAACGAAAAAACCGACGACGCATAGACAGTAATTTTTATAATTCGTTCTTTTACAATAGCAAAGATTACATTCAACACAAAAAGATTGAAAGCACTAACTTTTGTCTGCTTACATGGTAGAAAGAGCCACAACTTCTGCCAACTATTTGAGTGCACTTGTTCTGTTCGCAACCTACGAAATTCTAAAACTCAAATTTTGGGATCGCAATTTTCTTACGGATGCTTTGCTAATGAAATGCCCCGTCTTGTACATACTATTTTACTTGTACCGCTGACATCGGTTGCCTCATAAAACGTACCGAGAATTCCTTTATAGAAAATTTAAAAATTGATGTTTGAAGGATGTAAGTTTTAGTTGTTTACATCAAAATTGTCAATGAAGTAACGTTTACGACAAAGCATGCTATTCTGTTCTAATTTGGAAAAGAAGTGTAGCTGAAGCTCATGTTGAAAACGCAACACGTGATAGAACGTTTTGAAGCAGTTTGCGATATTTTGTGCAAAAACTTGTTTTGGTAAAGACGGTGAATGCCCTCCATGGCTCCGCGGGAGCTGCCCAGGAGAAAAGAACCAAAGTTTGCTAAACGAAAATCCGGCACAGGTTCAAAAAGAAGAAGACGAAAGCGTATGTATTATTATGGACAATGAAAAATGGATCCAAGAAACGAAGTTATATACAGCAAGTCCATGGTTAGAGTTGTTCGGGTATGGCTCGATGGCTATTTCACCTGCAAATCAGCAAATTTCTACCACGAGGGCGCTCATAAGCTACCCGATAAACGACAAATGCCCATATAATACTGACGTGACGCATATTTCGATTATTAAGCTTGTGAGGAACAAAATCTTTCCTTATTTTGGTCCCACACATAGTAGTTAAGTATATTACGTATTTTAGGATAAATCAAAGTATTTTAGGACGGGCATAGAACTGCCACTAGGTAAGAGAACGTACCACCTGAAAAACCCTGAATCAAACTGGAATTCATAGTCCGATTGGCAACGCTTTTTGAATGAGAGTTGGTCGTCGGTCGTCAGCACGGCAGTTGAGGATAGTTATTGGAAGTGATAAAATCGCTCTACGGAAGTATTTGATTTGTGCGTAACGGCAAGTCTACTGTATTCTTATTCGAATGTCCGAAAAGCAAAGGCCTTCAGAGACAATCAGAGAATGAAAAATCGCTCTATAATAAATGGAACAGTCATGACTTAATTAAACAACAAGTGAATATTGAAAGGGAAAGGCCTTCAGAGGCAACTAGAAAGTGGAAAGTCTTTCTCCAGTAAAGCAAGTAGTGATGACTCGATTAAACAATAAATGAATACTGGAATAAAAACCAAAGCAGCCTAAGAGGACATGTGTCATAAGGTAGCAAACAATAACTACAATGTTACAATAATAATTTTGTGAACGAAAGCTCGTAGAATCCACCAAAGGTATGGGCCGCGATAGGTAAGTTAGCATATGAGATTAATAAAGTGAACGGTAACGTGCTACTGGATTAAGAATGCAGTCGACTTTTCAATTAATTACACGGGTAATGTGGTGGGTGGTGGAAAGTAGATGGTCAGGTAAGGAGACCTGCGGCGCCGGAGAGCGAACCCGGACAGCCAGTTTTCTTGTAATAGTGCATTTTAAGTAAAACTGAATTTTATCAAAAAAACGGAACGAATTTATTTACACGCGTATTATTGTAAAAAAAAGTTAGTCCAATTTTGGTCAGATTTGCTTGAAAGGAAGGCTGATTACCCTGTGTACGCTTACGCACTAAATAAAACGCAACAATTGAATGGAATGCTTGTTCTTTTTCGTAAAGATAAATTTACAGCCAAATTCATTTTTTGTACATGTATTTTATTAAAAAAAACTCTTTTATATTTATGTAAAACATAAAAATTAATTCACATATGTTTGTGGAAGATTAAAATTAAATAATATACATAATATTCTTATGAAGAAGAAGAACATAACATAATCAATTAAATGTAGTCAACGTAGTAAAAATAAATACCTGACTGTTTACAACGCAATCTAGAGATGTGTTATTTGAGAGGATTTGTGTTTATTGATAGTTGGAAACAGTAAGCTACTGACAGTTAAGATTTTAATTAATTTATTCGTTTGCTTTACAGGTCAATTAATTTGCTTCAAATAAAATCAAGTTGAATTTTGTTTATTTTGAATTTTAATCAAACATTTAATTTCATGAAAAGAATTTGTTTTTTTTTTTTTTATTAAGTATAAGTAAACTTTGCTTGGAAACCTATTTCCTGTATAAAATGCTGTCAATAAAAACTTTTTATTTAATTGTTCTTTTAAATCATTGTCTGCATGACGTCATGACTGAGATTTCTTCAATATTTAAGATAACTTTGAATGCTCATATATAAAACAGCCTTTGGTTTATTTAAATTCTTTACATGAAAATTTTAACACATTAATAAACATCGATAAACAATTACTTACATAAATATGAATAAAATTTAATTAAAAACATTTATTTCTTATCTAAATAGATTAATAATTTATATATATATATATACATACATATATATATACACATATATACGTATATATATATAATAGAAGCGTATTCGTTATAAAGTGATTTACATTTGTATTTATAATATATATGCGCGTGTGTATGTAAGATTTGAAATTCTCACCAAGCATACACAATTTTATTTCTTTACTTTTTTATTTTTTTTGGCACAATTAAACCTAACGATAACTACTTAAAAATTTATATCAACATTAACGATTAAAACGCAAGGAGATTAAGAGTAAAATTTGTGTTTGTTTAACTTTTCAGTTGTGCAAGAGTAATCTTCCCAAAGAAATCACTTTCTGTGCTGTTCTGTATGAGTTTTTGAAAAGCATGCAATCACACAACCAATCATCGGACTTGATCTTTGAAATTATTTCTGTCACTCACAACGGTCACAAAACAGAATTCTACAGGCAGAGAAAAGGTTCGAGTTGATTTATTCATGCCCCTCTGTCCAGCTATTGCAAGAAACTTTTTGATCACAAAATTTTTATAGCTTAACATCTATACACTTAACATAGACTTGCATTTATTATTTTTGAGAATAGTCGGGATTCGCCACAAAATGTACTGATAATAACTAAAGACCAAAAGCATCCTCGAAATAGGCAAATATTGTCGTAGATCTTTCTTAATAACCTGTAATGGTAATAAAAAAAATTTGATATACAAGTGAAAAAATAAAATTTTTCTACACTGTCAAAAAATTAGCGGGAAAAATTTCATCAAAAATCTCTAATACATCTTCTCAAGACAATTCTATTTCCTAGACGATTTTGTGGACAAAATAGTTCGAAGTGCATAGGAACATGAGATTCTTTGAAAAATAAAATGCATACAGAACGTTAACGTCGACTTAACTAAGCCTCCTTTTAATTATTGCGCTTTGCTTTTCGATTATTACTTCAATCGTGAAATTGATACTCGTAAACAGGCAAAGGTAGCAAATCGATCTTTTGAAAATAAGTTCAGACTAGCACTTTTGCTATACCTACTGATAAAAGAAAACCTTCCCGCACCACTAATCAATCATTCATCAATGATCAACGGATAACAACCGGATATTTTGATCTTATCATGAACAGGCCATCTGACCCATCTTTCTTAAGCAAACCAAAATAAGTAAAAACACTATAGTGGCTGACAGTCCGCCATTAAATCCCCTTCATCGTCCTCCAGTTATTCAAGTAACGACTTCTCAAAATAAAGAGAGAAAATATGGAAGACGGTTGAAAAAGTGGACCGATAGTTCTGGTAGTTTTCATGCATGGGCCAAAACATGTCAGCGCATCAAATTTATCACAATATCTCAAAAGTGGATTCCTGTAGGTTAAACACAACAATACGCCGGCAAACATCAGTCGGACAGACAGTCAGTCAGATAAGGCTAGATCGATGCAGAAAGTAAAGAAAGAACAACAAAAACTCGGTCTATCTTAAGTCCGTCTTGGTAATGCATAGATCCGCACAAACTTAATATAACTTAATTGAACTACAAGTTGTGTAGGATATAAAAAAAAAGAAAAATAGAACACAAAAGTGAAAAATGTCAGCGGAAAGAAAACGAGAACAAATAGAATTCGAAAATCGTGAATTCAAGGAAAATAACAGCCGCAGAAATATAAATACTCTTGCGAAGCTTCTTGATCGTAAAAGGGTAGCACTTTGAACAAATTTGGTTTTTATCAAAAATCATTTTCAAGCAAAAATTCAATTAACGTCGTTGTCTAAGAATGTATTCAATGGATTGTCTGCAGATGGCCAACCACACAGAGGCCGTTCTTTTTATAAAGTGGTGGCGCCATAATAATGAGAAAATTTTATTAGGCAAAAAGGGGGACAACGATCGACTGTATGTATTCAAAGCAATGACAAGCAAGCACAGGCAAATGGTTCAAAAAACGCAGACTGCGGCTAAACAAGGAAGGTTTTCGTGCAGAAAAAATGGATGAGATCCTTGAAAAAGGTGACGAATGATTTAATGGGAGATCACATATAAAAGTTGGAATTGCCATTTCAAATTGGCCCAATTGGCCCCTTCATAGAAGACGATCTAATTCATTTAATGTCACAAAAAAAAATATTTTGAAAAGAAGCGCAAGACTCTTCCAAAAAAGGGATGAGTAAACATCTCTTAATAACTACTTTAAGCTTTGAAGTGTACTGCTACGAACAGTTCATTGTGTTCATAATGGCTGGTCATGCTGATGCAATTTTCCACACGGCATTCTTTATGCGAATTTTTCATCGAAAATCCAGCCTAAATCATTTTATAAGCGTCTGCCTAGCCTGATGGAGCTCAGCGTAATTCCGTGTGGCTTTTCGCGGACTTATACTATTCCCTATAGTAAAGAGATAAAGACGAATCGAAAGGTGAAAGTAAACGAGCCAAAGACATGAATTTTGAGACAATCAAGTCAACCTAAGAACGAAAGTATTTGTATAGATACACTCAGCAGCTTTAAATGGGAGAGTCTTACCTCTCACACATCTTTTTATCATGGCGTATATCTACTTGTGATCTACATAGCAAAGTAGTTGGATATCTGCCCACTCTGAACCATATTTATGAGAGTTTCCCTCAAATTTGCTTATAGGTGGGAATGTTTAATATCAGCAAAAAAAAAAAAAAAAAAAAATCTCCTGAAATTAAATCATGGAATTTGCTTTAATCCAAACGCAAATAAGGATAATGTTATGAGGACTTAAATAATCCTATATTGCATAGCGAATAGGATAAAATACATAAAATCTATCATTAATAACACACACATTAACATTATTGCACAGCTTATATCTTAAAAAGTTTGCACTCACTCCCATGTCAACATAGGCTCGATATATTGTATTTCTTACGCCAAGGGCTCGATTGACTTCGAGTCGTCATTATACGATTCGAAATTATTAATTAAGGACATTAATGGGAGATAGAGAAAAAAGTTACAAATGCAAAGGACTGACGTTTATCACCGTTATAAACTTAAAATTTACCTTCGATCACAATTACAGAAGAAGAAGAGTATGTACCATAAGTTTTGCTTAAAGTTATCTTCGACCATGTCCTGATTTTTGTCAAAAGCCTACTCCTAGTGAATAGCAACTTAGCTTTGAGTGGGGAATAAAAAGAAAGTGTTTTTATGAAAACACTCAATGTGTTTAATGACTCTGGCTACGCTATTCTATCACTTGCAATTTGATCTTTACAGGGTTCATATTTTCCGTGGCTGAAGGGGAAATAAATATTGAGCTTACAATTCGGAGTTTAGCTGTAAGCCTATGCTAACCACAAAAATTACTTGCGTGGCAATCGAATATATCAGCATTTGTGGATAAATTCAAGTGGATGCAGCGTCTCGCAGCGAATGTGTCGACGATAAGTCGCGTAGACCTTTCTCTAATTTGTCTGCATCACCAGCCGAGAAACGATAGGCAGTAAAAGTTGAAGGCGAAGTATTACGTCGATGATTGCTAACGCTCAGTAAAGAATGCTCGGTATTAAGCGTATGACGCTTAATAGTTGCATGCAAGCTGTTTGTATTAGTGTCAGTTGCCATTGAATTTGATCGCATAAAACGACGGTTGGCTAAAACATTGAAAGTTTCTTGGACACTACTCGACGGCGATACTGAATTGTTCTCTTTTGCTGGCAATTCCGGTAGCCTTTTGTATTCACCACTTTTCGATCGTTGCAATTTCCAAGAGGCACGTTTCACACTAGATCCATTAACAGGTTTCGGTGGACTTATTAACGCACTCGTCGGCCTTAAATTGCCAGGACTACTGCTATTGTTACTAGACAAGCTAGAGTTGCTATTTTTGCGGCTAAGCAATGAAAAGTCTTGCGATTTTTGTACAGAATCTCCTTGACTGGGTAATACCTCGTCCTTCAGGGCGTTACTATAATTTAATGACTTGGCCGGTATCGGTGATTGTGTAGCATTTTCATAGACTTCTTCGGATTGTAATAATGCATCGGTTGATCGGCAACAGTTACTGTTACTGACAGATTGTTTCATAGCCCAAAGATATTCATTGACATGTTCGTCATCGGACGTTGCAAAATACTTTGAAGATGTGTTATCCAATAGCGGATCTTTCGAACTTGTGGAATAGTCAGCCGGTGAGATAACTTCTTCAATTGTATTCAGTGGTGACACTTGCAAGGCCTGATGTTGTTGCAAGATTTCTAACTCGTTATTGATCGTCATATCAATGCCCAAAAGACCCAAAACCAAACGGGGATTAGACACAACAAACTTTTCAATGGCTGGCATATCAATTTTATAAGATTCAGTTTGAGTGAAACGTGAGACTTTTGTAGTTTCATTGGCCGGATGCGCAATACATTTCAGTTTTTCTTGCAAATGATCCGAAATTACTGCCTTTAAAGTCGTTTCATTAATTTTTTCTATTTCTCGTCCCCAAATCTCTGGAGGATGCGATGAGCTACGTTGCAAAGCCGAATCCTCACTACTAATGGATGAGTAGTTTACACCGATCATAGCGTTTCCACTAATATTTGGTATAGATCGAGCAGGTGGTAGCCGTAAACTTGCTTGAGATGCCATTGTTGAAAAAGTCATTTCTTGTAAAGCGTGTAACGCATTGCGTACCTCAAGGCTTAATTGGGTCATGTCTTGATGCAAGGTCGACACTTGAGAGTCCAATCTATCAAGAGAATGCCTTCTGTTTGCTTTAGATTCGTCACTTCCGCCTTCGTTGTCATCCTCATCCAAAGATGTCGTGTCAACACTGGAATTATTATTTATGGAACGTTGGCGTTCAACGCGTTCCCGTAAGGTTAACAGTGAACGACCTCGCTGATGTAATTTACTTAAACGCGGACTATTCATGCCCAGTAGAGGTGAGCGACCTAACATGGGTGACGGTGTAGTTATACTGTGACGCGGAGATGCTGTTGTGGCAGTCGCTTGTCCAACATCTTCTACATCGTCTTCCCCATCCTGTTGATTTTCATCATCCTCGCTAATGCTCGGCAAAGGGAAGGACGGCCCAATGTCCGTGTCTTGACATTCATAGCCCTCACGCAAATTGTAAGTAAGATCATGTTGTATGTCATTGGCAAACTGTTGCTGATATTCTGGATAAAGACGCAGCACTTCTACCAGACCTCCCATATGAACGCATTTCAAATCGCAATAAGTAAGAGCCTAAGTTGCACAGACAAAGAGACGAATTAATAAAAGTGATAATACTGAACGTGATGTGTACCACACACCTTAACATCGCTACTACTGCGCACAACAACATCTTGGCCAGCACTGTTAGTTGTTGCCGTGATCTGACCATTCGAAGTGATTACAAGATGCACATTAATATCCGGACCAATCAGATCACCTTTCCCTGCAAATGACAAAACGACTCATTTAATGCGCTACGGAAAAGAGAAAAATTTCGTAACTCACCCAGTATAGCGACAACCATATCATCTTTAATAACCTCCATGGAACCATTACATAAGTAATAAATGTAATTCAAAGCATCGCCTTTATGTATCAGATATTCCCCGGGAGCACAAAAGTTAGTTTTGATATGCAAGGATAGCAACTTGAGGCAGCCCTAGAATAATTTCGGCGATCAGTTATGTCAAACCTTTTAATGTAAAAACTCAACAAAGAGATTTAAAATACCTGAGAAGCCGCCTCGAAGATCGGTAATTGTAAGATCTCTCGATGTAAATGCATCGAAACATCGCCACGTAACTCCTCCGGGAATTCGCGTAAAGTCTAAAATAAGTAAATATTTAAAAATCTATCGTACGACTTGAAGAGAGATATAAAAAAAGATCGTTTGCGATTTGGAATCGAGTTTGCTCTTTACATACCTCATAGATATCAATGCCATGGTTAAGGGACCAAGAAGTTTGAAAGTAATCCTCGATTCTCTGTTTCAACTCCTTGGGCATCTGTTTCAATTAATAAACATATTGTTGTCCGTCAGATTTATAAAGAAAAGAAATTTTAACTTAAGTTGCACTTCACACAAAACTTAAAAAACATATTTGAAAATTTCATAACTACTTAAAAGAGTACATACGTACATACTTTCTAATTAAAAGCTAAGTAAGAAGCGAATGATTAAAAGTTTGCGATAAAAAGTAAGAAATTTGTATAAGACTTGGATCGATTCTTTTGTCCCAAGAACTCGCCATTCATTAGCTTATGCATAAAGCCATTGACGCATAAATAAAACAAATTTGAATTAAAATTTTAATAAAAATTTCTATTAATTTTGCTAAAAGATTTTTTGAAGACAGTTGAAAGGTTTTACGTACCCTTAGTCAACGACATTACTTAGCATTATTACTTAGAAAATATTCCATTGAACGACAACTAAGGGTTACTTTTTGTTTTTCTTTTTGACGGCTTACACTCCCAGAGCGTTTCTTGGAAATGATCATTAGCGTAGCGCAAAACAACTAAGAGGATTGTAGCCGAGCAAGGTCACATATTAGATACCCTATATCTAGTGCCACTTCTTAAATTATTATCGTAATAGAATATCAAAAATTATACTTGGTTTCCATATTAAAGCTTACTTTCCCCGTGGACTGAAGTCCACGATATAGACATACTTTGTCCAAATTTTGATTTAATTAATTTTCTTCTTAAATTGCTCTTACGCTTGACTACGCTTTATCATAAAATAATAAAAGTTAGATCTTTTCATACTCTACCCCACTGGCGGTATAACGTGTGCATGTATGCAATTTCCACAAGCACTTGAGATAGACTCACCTTTTATTACGCTGATCGTTTCAGAATCGTCATCTGAATTGACCTAAGCCTGTCTGTCTCACATATGAAGGCGGACAGACGGACAGACACGCAGAAAAGGCAGGTCTATCTCAATAAACTCTGTCTGTCGGTCTATCACACCCCCTACAAGTGCTGTACGATATAAATTAAGCTGCTATGAGTAATTGCATTAAACCGAATTGTGTTAAGTATTTAATAGTGAGCCGTAGATTGTTTTCACTTTTCTCTTATTAATTTACCTGATTATTTTAAACTGGACCTGTGCTTGGAGTAATGAAATTCGGTTTGAATCCATATATTTTCTTGCCCCGATTAAGTTTTGAAATCTTAATCTTAATTTCTATAGATTCAACGACGGACAGACATGCGTACATGACTTCTACTATTCAAGCTAACTATTAAGAATATTAATATTTATACTTTATGGCTGTGCAGATGCACGTGTTGCAAACAAACTAACCGACAAATTTCATTTTTTATACTCCCTACTGAGTTTAAAAGTTGCTTTATTTTTCCTCTCAAAGAGCAATTTCAATTAATGAGCTTGCAAAGAATGCTTGAATGAAACGAAGCGCAACCCACTTTTTAATACTTTTTACTCACATTTACTTTTAATCAAACACTATAATTATTCATATCAAAGCTTTAATGCCCTTTAAGAAAATAGAAATAAAAAACGCGTCAGTTATTAGCATAGAGTGCGTTGCGTGCAAAATTTCACACAGCAAAGCAAATTTTAAAGCCTAAAAACTTTATTAAAAGAAAGAAAGAAAAAAGAAAAAAAATGCACGCATTCATCTTTGATTTATATATGAGAAGTGAATATCTCTTGTAGTTGAGACTATTAAAGCCACACATGATTTAGTGGAGGGCTTGAGTCAAGACGCATAGTTTCTTTTACGATTACAGAGATAATGTACAGCTTGACGTAACATGAATAACTAACTTGTGGTTCGATTTTCAACGTCACTGAGCATTAAACCAATACAAACTCCTACAACACACACACACACACACACGCACACACACACATAAGTGTAAAAGAAAAGGAAATTCAATTTAACGCCAAGGGTAATGTAAACAGTTTGGTTTAAAACCCTAACAATATCGATTTAAACACAATAACACAATAATAAAATCAAATATGCTATCTATTCTTAGATGAATAATAGGGCCACGTCATGACAACCAATTCCGCAACGTGACTGTGCGTTTAAGTTTCCGCGAATTAAGTAACATCCTTAACCAACATCCTCCCAAGTTTTCTTCAACACGTATGCAGATGAATATATTAGGTTTACCCGAAAGTTCTATCCGTTTTGATAATAAAATAATCTCCGAATTTCTGAATTTGGTCTGAAATGGTTCGTTGAGTTGAATTAAATCTTTCCACAATCTCCGGTGTCGTCAAACACTGATTTTGCTCTAACATGATTTTCACTGTACCGTCCGTCGTCGATCAAAGATGATCGCCCAAAGCATGGCTTATCAGAATTATCGAACCATCTACTGCATTTTCTTGTTCTTCTCACTAAATACTAGCATGAATTATTTTCGTTGTAATTCATTTATTAGGTTAATATGTGTAGATGCAATGATAAAAAGTGAGAGGCGAATATGCGTTCAATGAATACACGCGCACTCGTATAATCGAAAGGACACAAGGACACAACTTTCCGGTAGATCTAATATATATGTTATGTACAACACCACGAATTTATCGCACTTACGCAAAATAAGTATAAAGTCTATCGTCACAATTTTTTCATAGAACCACTGCATGAAATTTGAGCTCAGTCTTTCAGTCAATTTCTTTAAAGCTTCTGCTTTTGTTCGACATAATATTGAATGTTGGACGTTTTTGTTTTACATGAAAAAGTTGTTGAACAAAAGATTTGCGGTAAATCTCGTATTTCAAACAAAAAACCGTTTATGTATCGAGGCATTGAAATTGTTACATAAGCGTACATAATATTTTATATTAAATGCGGGGCATGTTAGCTTTATGGAGCATTCAATGAGACTCGAAAAGTGTTAGTTAATTTTCCTCGGAATGGGAAAAAGAAAAAGTCGTCATCATGGCACACTAAAAACAAGTAAGAATATTATAGTAGGGCAACACCGACTATTACATACCCCACACCACTTCGCCTAGTAAAGTTATTCGCTTATTTTGGTGGTATTACTCCAAAAAGGACGCATTATCTCCACGCAAAGCCATAATTGCCATGATACCCCACATATCGGACGGTTAGATTAGATGTGGTTCAAATTGGGTCCACTTCATTTTTATATTAAATTACTATCATGAACAAATTTTCATTAGAAAAAAATTCAACAATTAGGCTTTTTTAGCACAAAAGTGTTCACGTTCCATGAGAAATCTTATATGCGGTGGTATCCAAAAAATAGACGTACGTGGTCCAAATTCGGTAAAATCGATTTCTTTGTTAATTTGCTATTATGAGCTAATTGCTACCATGAAATATTGGAAATTCAAACTTTTTAGCATAAAAAGCTACCATTCCCATAGGAACGATTATATGACAGCCCGTTCACAAAATTGCCGCAGCTGGTGCAAAAAGAAATTTCAAAAATTGCAATTTTTCCCCATATAAAGAGTTTTCAAAGCAGTGCGTCATATGGGGAGTGGTCCAAAAAGTGGACGGATCATAAACATTTCCGATAGTGTTCATCCTAGGGTCAAAGTACGTCTGTCTACCAAATTTCATCAAAATATCTCAAAAATTGCCACCTGCAGCTTAAACACAGGTTACATGGAGAGACATCAGACGGACCGACAAGCATGGACAAGCTTATAGTATGGGATGTTACATACGTTCGTGCTAACTTAATGTACCCGGTATCACAAGTAGTGTAGAGTATAATTATCTCCCAATTTTAAAAATATTGGGTCAAGAAATCAAAAAGTCTTTCTAAGTTATTTATAAAATCCTTAACCAATATTTGAAATACAAAAGCGGGATGCAAAAGAAGTCAAGCTTTTTTAGCAAAAGAGTTCTTAACAAAACGGTGACATAAACTTTTTTTTCTTTGTTTTGTTTTTAAATCGCTTACCAATGTCCTTATATTGTGTTAGGCATTATTTTCTTGACCTCTAGTGAGAAGATATTGCAACCTAACCATAATAGGGCTCACCATAAAAAGAACTTAAAGGTTACATATGTAATAATAAATGAGAAACAAGTGAAAAAATTATAGTGAGCCGCAGTCCATCAACAAATTCCTTATACTACTTCCCTTAATGGTCGTTCATGTATTGAGCTCGCAAACAAAACGTTATATGGGTAGTGATCGAAAAAGTCCACGGATCCGCAACATTTTCAGTAACATTCGGCGTGGACCCAACAAAAGAAGGATGAAAAAAAATTTCTTCAAAATATCTTAAAAATTGCGTCCTGTAGGTAGAACACAAGAAAACAAGACGGACAGACAAGTTTAAATCAATTTGGAAAGTGATTCTGAGTCTATCGGTGCGTCTATCTCAAGCCCTTCTGGGTGTAGTGTCCAATGAAAAAATCTAATCGAAAATTCTTGGACTTATCTGCTAACCCCTCCTAACGATTTCCTATAGTCCAGGTTAGTCGTTTACTTAAGGAATTTAGTCAGTTTTAAGAAAAACATTTTAAATCACTTGAAAGCAATAAAAAAATTCACTCCAGGAGGCGAAAACAATTTGTCTAGGAAATTAATGCAAGCATTGCTCTGCTAACTGCCGTCATGGGAAAGCAAGTCATTCAGAAAAAAAACTTATTTTGAGTTAATCCATATTTCGCTCTCACATGCATTTCGAGCTACGTTTTGCATAGCATGCAAATTCTTTAAAGCGGGAATACGTTAAGTTTAAAACGCAATACCCTTCAGGGATTATTTAAATTCTATAAATTTTGAATTAGCATTTGAAAAACGGATCGATTTTGCCATGTCGGTCTGTTGCCACGACTACATTTACATTTATTATACGCTGCACTACATGTGATGCTTGGTATATTTACTCTGTTGTAGTATATGAAGTTTGTGTGGGTTTATCTAGTATCAAGAAGGCCTTGATCCAGATACATTCTTTTTTTATACCGATCGATTAAGAATCATTTTCTCATATCATTTAAACATGTCTGTACGTCTGCCCATCTGATACCTGTCGGTATATGTTTGAATTCAATCTACAGGTCGCAAGTTTCTATACACTTTCACGAAATATGAAATAATGACTCGATTTGAAATGGATTGGATCGGACCACTCTACATACAAAGCCTTAACAAAAAAATCGTTATATGAAAAGATACGTCAATTTTCAAAACTACACGACAAGAATTGCTGCTAAATTAATCTGAAAAATGTTGATCAATGTTTTTGAACCCCTTTCCATATAAACGGTACTAGGAAAAGTAAGTAGGTTTACTTAACAAAATGGGGTGACTTTGTAATACTTCGGAATGAAGAGTAGTCCATAATTGAATTGAATGACATAAAAATCAATTCCATGAAATTTAGATCATTTAGGTCTATTTTCAGTATCCCATCCTACGTAATTTTGGATTCCTAAGGGAACTTTGTGAGCGTATCATAAGTCATAGGTTTATTTTTTAATATTTGGTATGGAAAATTATTCGGTCGCAGTAATTTGACATAGAAATTAGGGCATTTTGTAGTCGGCCTTGCCTGTCTACAATATTGCTACTTATCTACTTTCCGGAATTTATGATAATGAAAAGATTGTTGTAGATATTTAAAAACC
>KK502842.1:181349-196121 GCA_000688735.1 Glossina austeni
AAACTCGTGTTAAATCAAATTCGTGTAAAAAAAGAATTTTTTTTTCTTTTAAACTCGTGTTAAATCAAATTCGCGTACAATAAAATTCGTGTAAACAGAGAATTGTGGGTGTATTCTCATATTTCTCACTTGGGCGTCATAACTTTTCATTTTCCTCCTTAACCGATTTCTCGCTTCCGTTTCTCTACTCTTTAATTAATCTCTTCTCTTCGTTTTGTTTGGTATGCAATCTATTACATTACAAACTAATAAGAATGTTGAAGTGATCTTAAAGTTGTGATTGTGTTGATTGCTGAGAATTCTTCAGTCGCTTCAAGTCCATAATACTTTCTTTTCCATTATACCGATTGCTTTTCATATATTCATCGTTCATTTATTTATGCATCGCATTTTTTATTATAGGCTATGAAATCATAACTAAACTAAAAAGCATTTGCTCACTTAACCAATCTATTAATAGAATAAATGCAAGGCAATAAAGCGAACTAAATGTAGATGTAGATGTCGATGTCGATGTGTATGTGCACACATAACAATGTAATGTTTTTTACAATTGCTTCAACAAAGCATGAACACAATAGCAAAATAGTAATGACCGGCATTAGTTGGTCAATAAAGGGAATTTTTTTATTGATGACCCCTATTATAGGGAATAATGAATGAATGTATTGCTAAAGTGCAAAAGTTCACTGACTCTATGGCATTGAACTTGCACATGATGCACATTTCATGTGTGATTCTTAACAAAGTTTCTGTTACCGTTTATGCAATAGCCACGTCGTTCGGGGTAATGAAACTCTGATATATGTGCAACCATTCATACACACATACTTTTCACAAATTTGTTTACAAAACAAAAATATATGCATATGGAAATGTGTGTGTGTGTGTGTGTGTGTGTGTGTGTGTGTGTGTTTAATAGAATTAGTGCAAACTTATCGTTATGCATTTTTGTTTTTGTTTTCGTTTTTTTTTTTTTGTTTTTGTTTTTGTTTTTTCTGCTGTTTATTTTCTGGATCATAAAACACGTGCATTTGTTGCGTACTTATTTGTATGCACACGGCGTCCAGCCTCCGAGCTGAAAACTTTCATGAATGCAACCAAAAAACTTTTATATAACTTTTCGTTATAATAAAATATGAGCCTTTTCGTTTGTTTGTTTGTTTGTTTGTTTGCTTGTTTCTAGTATACACACGTACATAGGCAAAAGCAAGTGCATGCATACATACACACAATGGTACAATGGTTGAATTAAAAGACGTCAGTCCTTCTAAATGGTTGCCATATCAATTATTTACCGAAGCCAATTAAAACTTTTTCTCTTGCTTTTACTATTTTGAAGTGTATCTCGGTAAGCAAATATAATCCATTTCAAGATGGTATGGTAATTACATATCGTTCGGATTTCAAGGCACGTGAAAGCAATAAAATTTAATAAATTGATATCAATTATTATTTGTATTGCACTTTAATACAAATGGTGACAGAGCACACATACACACAAAGTGGAAGTAGGAGAAAAGAACCACACACGCACATAACTGATTAAAAAGTGAGTCATGTTGCATTGCAATGCGAGGAAATCTATTTTTCTGGGCCTTCATATTACGAGCTTGTATCAGAACTTTTGCGAAGGGTTTTCGGTGACTAGATTTTGTTTCAAGACGACGTTCTACGAGCTTCTTTTACTTAAAGGTAAGGTACCTTTTAAACTCTTACTAAAGTAACTGTTTCCCGCGTGACCTTTCTTTTAACGACTTCAGGTATTTGAATTACTAAATATTCTACAGACGAAGCTTCGAAAGCCGTTTGCTTCTAGGTAGCATTCCAGGCGTTCGTCTTCGAAGACTGCATTGACATTATAAAAAAAAAAAAAATGATTTAAAAACTCCGCACAGATCGAACTGAGGGGGATAAATAGTAGATGTGGGGTGTGACATATGTGATCATCATTTTTCGAATGCTCTGTTTTGAAGGCATGTTAAGAGTTACAACATGGTTACCGCAGAACGTTCTTCTGATATGAAACTTCAATCAAATTCCAAGTTAGTCGAAATTGGATTCGTTCGATTTCCAAAACTCCTGCTAAAAGCTACTAACTACGGTCTAAGATGTGACTCTGAGTTTTGCGGATTTCCAGGCATAACTTTGTATGACTGTTGCAACTGTTGAAGTTGAGTTCATTACCTGAAACGTATTTGAAACGTTTCCATTTTTAAGTTCAAGTCAACAAGATCGTAAGACATTCTCTCCTTATGAAACTCATTTGATTTACAGACAAGGTCAATACCTCTTCTAAATTTAGACTTAAAATTCTTTCTACGAAAACTAATTTTTTATGTTATGCCCTAAACTACTTGTTGTACAACGCTTTATTAAGTTTATGAGCATGCATATAACAGAAAAAAAAACTTCAGATAGAACCATGTTTTTGTGTGCTTATAAGTCCGTATGTCCATCTTTTCCATTTGTGTTCAATCTATAGGTCGTAAATTTTGATGATATCTGGCTTTTCCAAACGGCATATTTTGGCCTAAGAAACAACGCTATTGAAAAGGGTTTCGATCGGATTACAATCTCGACCACTTCCCACGTAACGCCTTATTTTGAAATTTCGCTATATTATTAACTGCATTGCGCGAATGTTGTGTCGATTATGTATCGACTTTTTTATGTTTCTTGCATCAACTCGTATGGCGACCATGCGTCGACATTATGTTATTTACAATTAAGGATTTAGTGGTAGGTGGAAAAAAAAAAAAATTTGGCTGTGCAACGTGTTAATGTTTCTAAGAACATCCATCTTTTGTCCTTTCATCCGTATTGCCATTTTTTCGCAGTTTGGAGGCGTCGGAATTGCATAATACGATAATTAAAGTTCCCAGCACTTCAACTAGTAATCCAAGTTCAAGCCTTGGAATCGCATACCGGCCCTACCGTGTGCTTTACTACCTATGTTATGGGGTAATATGCGAATTAAGGATGAAATTATATTTCCTCCGGCATCCTACTTTTCCATAGAAACTAATTAACCCGAGTTATAGTGGGCGATGACCCTAACGTTTAATATCTAAGGTTAAGCTGCGGTTTTAAAATGAAGTCTCACTCGCTTTCCAATTTATTCGATCCTTGTCGAGCATGATTTCTCTATTTCGTACATTAGACGAAGATTGTTCAAATGTCATCTGCGAAGTTCCAAGACTAGAAATAGCTGAAAATCCAATTCCATACCTCATACCAATTTATTCCAATGTTGGAATTCGCATACGTTAACGTCTATCACAAGTGAACTAATTAATTGGGTAAGCAGTTTACGGACCTTAAGACCGGCTTGCCACTTCAAGCTTAAGGCAGACTTCCAAAGTTTCGAACAAAAACTTACTAAAGTATTTTATTCCATGTCCAGTTTGAGCTTCAAACATGGACGTATTACTACTACATGTTAAGTAAAAAATCATGTTCATCTCCACGAGGATTTTTATCAAATTTTCGTAGATAATATTTATTATAGAGACTAGATCTTGCTCAACATGAACATGAACTTAACCTTACTTGTCACTGTGTTTGTTTATCATTTTAATCAGATTTAAACTTTCGTAAATTTGTAAAGAAAATCAAATATGATTGAATTTCTTGCTTGCCTTTAGGTGAGATGATGATGATTACGCAGTCTAATAGTAACAGTTATCTTATCTATTAATGAATTGCATAAGTCATTAAGATTTCATGCCCATAATAATCTCGTTGTTTAAAACGTAACTATTTAATTGTAATCACTATTTTGAATCATAATCAAATTGTCCTGACAATAAGTACAAAATCTCTAGTTACCTTAAAGCAACGATTCAATAATACTCCACCTACAGCTAAGACAAAGCAATGAGCTAATTATAGTAAAATCATTTTTGCATGCTATGATTACATAGGCGATGTTTGCTGAAGGCCTTCTGTCGTATATATATATATAGAATATTTTAGTTTGTTTTATAATCGTCTTAGCTGTAAAGGGTTTTAGAAAAGATTTTCGAGAGTATTTTCAAGCTTTCATTCCTTAATTTTCAAAGACAAATCTGGCGACTTTAAGAATTTTAATAATAACAAGAACGAAATTTATATTCGGTCGTGACCGCATCTTTTCGCCCCATTCCCGTGATCCTGAAAAGAAGAAGAACAACTAAATTATCATATTCCATAATAGTGAGCGGGCGCGGGTGACTGCTTCTATCTTCAAAACAAAAGCGAAAACCTATATGTTGCCTGGGTTGTACTTTATGAGTGAAAAGCAAAAAACACGGAAAGCGAACGCAGTTTTCACTACAAATACATGTAGGCCTATGGTTTGGGTCATTTTTGCAAAATTTAATTATTAAGTACTACAAAATTGAGTAGGCGTGGCCAATTCTTTCCATCTATATACAGGGAGTGCAGCATCGCCCGCAGGATATACGTTCGAATTCTTATATATTTATCTGTTGTAGTTTTGATAGAGTTCTGGTGATGTTCTCAATTACGTGAGACTGTGTCCTTCGACCGATTTGGCTCATTTTCAATACCAACCTGCCTGCAAGAACTTCCAATGTTTTTGCCAAACTTGAAGTCAATGGCTTCATTTTTGCGGCCAGGAAAATGTTTACAACAGACGGACAGATGGACATGCTCAAATCCATTCACAATATGATGCTAATCAAGAATACGTACACTTTGTCGCATCTCTAACCCTTCCTTCTGGGCATTGCATACGTGTTCGTAAACTGCATAGACTCCTCATCTTTCGATGATGGGAAATTGGAAAGGACAGCATTATAGAGTATGGAGCCTTTTTTTTTTTTTTTTAGAATAACTGTGATGGGTATAAAAGATTCATTCTTCACCGAATTTAATTTTCTTACGAAACTAATTTCTCTATAAAATGAATTAAGATGTTGTGGGAGCTGGGAGACGTCTGACTAATTTTGATGGAAAAAGTACAAGTTGAAAGCATATAACCGCACAGAACCCAGCTCTACGTACTCTCTACACCAATACCACTTACTATAATCTAAAGTTGAGAATTTAAGAAAACGCATTAAATTTGAGTAAAAATAAAGATTAGAAACTAGGCATTGTTGCCAGATAATGGTTATGTAATGTACGTAGGGTATGCAGAATAGTGTTGAGAAACGACCTATGCTAAGTAAAATGAGCAAGACGACCTATATCAGACGACAATACACATCACATAATCATAAGCGCATTGAGAAGATGCTTTGCTTGCCTTCATAAACAAGATGAACTGTGAACTGATATTTGACACTTAAGGCAAGGATTGGGCCGGCATGTGATACGTTACTCATAACTTTAGTTAGCTATAAATGCTTGTTAGAAACTTGTTCGTAAGTCATAATTGTCTGAAATGATGAATCATTTCCTTATAAATCATCAGTCCGTTAACACCGTTAGCCGTATGTTAGTAATAGGTTAGTACCGATCAGAATAGACAAACGCTAGAAGCACGCTCCAAATTTCTTCAGAGTAAGTAAGATACGCCCCAACCGATTGTTCTAAATTGATTGTCATCATAAAATATTAAAAATTAAACTTATTTGCCATACAAAGGCTGCTTTTTATAAGAGGGATTATATGGGGCGGGCTTAAAAACAGAAGACAATTTCATTCAATCAATCATTTTCCACCTTCATTTAGTATGCCAAGATACCGTCAATATCATCAAATTGAATCGAGGAATATTAAAAATGGAACCTTTTTCAAAATAAATCATTGCGTAGAAAACGATCGTTGAAATGATCGCATTCGTTCTAATCCAATTTCATTACGATTCGTTTCTAAAGCAAAATATGTCAATGTATTGCGTCAACAAAGAATACATGAACAAGTATTAGTCAAATAGGCGAAAGCATTCTGAAATTTTCATTCATAATGATTTTCTGAAAAGCGGTAAATTTTTAATTATTTTTGCACGTCGCATAACTCCGCACAAATTTGACATTTCCTTGACAAAGTTGATGTAAGGCATACAAATAGTAGAACGAAAACAAATTATTCGGTTTCCCACCAACATATTAACTTATCAGATCACTCAATAAGTCGCCGGTTTGACACAAACATGCCCCGGTATGATCTCTGGATAGTACCAGCTTGTCAAAATTTTTAGAAGTTAGGGTTATTTGACTGCTGAGGCTACTGTTTGGGTTGCTCCGCACAGCTTACACCGGTTGCTTTCCACTCGACTGATCACCGATTTGACTGAAGTGTAGCGATGAATTATTGAACGCTGTATCATCACATGAAAAAATCCTTTTTATTTCGCTTAACCAACTCTCGACAGCACCTGAAATCATCAATACATTTCCATACATGCCAGTAGCAAGCAAACGTGGCATCCACTTCGAACAGTGCTTTCTGATGAACACAGGTGTTCAGAAAAAATAGTAAATACATTGTCTTCTGAGAGTCTTCTTTAAAGTGTCAGCTGTCTCATGCAACTTCACTTTTTCTTCCGGTTTCCGATTCCGATTCCGATTCCGATTTTAGGCAACCAGCGGATTGAACATCTTCGGTATGCAAATGGATTGACTTAAAATTAACACGTGATCCAAAAAATTTACCTTTTCGACAAACAGCAATCGCCATAACACCTTTCAAATCATGTGCTGAGCGGAGTGAGCGGTATTTTTTCTTATCAAAAAGCACTGTTTCATCAGATTCAAAAGTAGCGCCACTACAACAATTACGACTCGCAAGCTATCGATCGGAATACCATGAAATTGTTATAAATTTCTTTTTACAGGCTGCAGTTACCCAAAAATCTTATGAGTCTGTCAATAGTGCGGCCGTAGAGGAAACTTATTAAGTGATGGATTACTTATGACGCAAACCAAAAAGTTAATGCATATGACACAAGAACTTAAGAATAATGCAGCGAAATATTTTATAATTTAAAGTTTTTTTTTTTTCCTATACATGTGTTTAAGTACATATGCATACAATGATCAACAAAAATGTATTTTACCCACCACCAAAAAAAAAAAAAAAAAGTTTACGCTCCGCTCTATTGTGCTACTAAACGTAGCACAACAACAAAATCTCATTTGATTACTAGGATTAATTTCGCTTCCGAGTGAGTGCAATAGACCAACAAAGTCTAAAACATTTCTGCGTAACTTTTAATCAAATCCAAGTTCACATTGTGTGGATAAGTGATGTTTTAAATCAATGCAATGCAAGCATCAAAGCAAACGTATATTGAAAAATTGATAACAAGATATAAGTGCTCTGCACTTAGTTCCACTTAATGCGTGTAGGTGGTGAGTATTAAAGATTCAGCTCAAGCTGAACATAACCAAACATTTCTCTTTTTGTTAAAAAAAAAAATACAGCTTTTTTTTCTCATTTTTTTCCAAGCTTACTTACCACTATCGCATTCATCACTTGTGTTCATTTCCAGCATCTTTGTATGCGTGATGTCTTTGTGTGACGCCAAAAACAATACAACATCACGTTTTTCATTCTTAATTGGCACGATGTCGAACAGACACCAAAATGGTGTTCCTATAACACAGTTAAAAAGAGAGAGAGAGAGAGAGAGAGAGAAAAAGAAATGGAGAAATAATATCATTTTGCATTTCTATTGTGTGATAGATTAATCTAGTTATATAGTACATATACATATGCATGTACACATTAATACATTTGCACTACAAGATGCACTAACATTGTGGCCGCTAAGGTTGCACTCGACTCCATTACACAATAGCATATGGATATGGATTACAGTTGAACTAACTATGCAGAGATTTAGTTCGCGTGAATGTTCACTCATTTCTTTGCACATTTAAGAAAGTTTATAGAAAGCAAAGATTTTAGGCACACTATGTCCAAGAACTTATCCTGTACGGATATAGGCGAATAAGGCCTAAGATCAGTTTCAAAAATGTTATGAAAATTGAAAAGCAAAGATAAACAAAAATAAATTCCAAGTAGAACCTGAGAGGAAATGTTTTTTCTTAACCATATAAAAAAGAAATGAAAGCTGAGCTCAAATATTAAGGAATCACTATCTGGACAAAAATCGTGCAAACTTCTTCTTCCCTTCACTACGGATGCAACAGTTGACCTATTTTTTATTCAATAAAACAATTACGCCAACCTGGAGACTTTATCATTTGGGAAATTGAACGTCAGAAGATAGTTGCAATACAGCAACCGATCCGCGCGTTAAAACGTATACCGAACTGCGAAGCTTTGAATTCATTTTGTCATTCATATGCTTGGATAACAGAGTAGGATTAGAACGGATTAAGTATCTAGTCATGTTCGTTTAAGGGGAAATAAGCAAGTCGATCGAGCAGCGAAGACGACTGCTTCTACATCTCTAATTGCGAACAATATCGAAGTGCAAGTTGCACCTTCAAAGACGTATTGGTCCAAGACCTACTAGAAGAAGAGTTTTTTTTTTTTTTGTTATATGACCAATCACCCAAGGGATGTCCTCTATTCGTGTAATACGGTGACGGTCGAAAAGAAGTGAGGCCGTAAAGAAGTGAGGAAAGGGAAAGAGATGGGGAAACGGCCGCAGCCTATTAGATGTACGCCCAATCGTTAAGCCTTCATTGACAGAGCACTCACTATACCTACGACCAAACTAAACTATATCGCATTGAGATTTGAATCCGCGAACATAGATGTGGTGGTCGCAACTCTTACCTACTCAGCTACTCGGCGGATAAAGGAAACTTAAAGGGGAAACAAGTAAACACATTATAATAGGCTACGAACCGCCATTTCATGTCTTACAACACCCTACAGTCATTCGTATGACAAAACAACAAAAAGAACAAAAGAAACTGAGACAGACTTGTGGACGGACAGGCAGACAGACAGACAAGATTAAATCGATTCAGAAAATGATACTGAATAGATCGATATAATAAAAGATGCACACATCCGCACAAACCTAATATACCCTTCTACCAGAACTGGTGTAGGGTATAATTATGAAAGCAAATCTACAATACTATCATCAGCACAACTCTTCCGTTAGTCCTCCTCCATTATAGTCAACTAATATTGACAAAATCAAGATCAAAAAATTTGGGAGTATCCGCCTTGACCGTGCAATTGCAAACACAACCAATGGATCCTTAACAAATCTTCTTCTCCAATGAAGAAAAAAAGAATCGCACGCGGAACAACTAATCCTATGGGTATGGTAAAATCACCTACAAAACGTAATACCAATTTAATATACCACCTTATTATAGCTCTTAGACTCAATAAAAAATTTGCTTTGCTAAAAGAGAGTTAGAATTCAATAAAAAATTTGCTTTGCTAAAAGAGAGCTAGAATTCAATAGGCTATCGGTTGCGTTGTTGTCAATTATAGCTCAATTTTTTTTTCTCTGTATAATAATAATAACAATATCATCTTGGAACGTATACAGCGTATCTAGATATAGATTTTCTCACTCGGAAAATTGGATCTAATAGAAAAATTGTATAAGCTTTAGGAGAGCCCACACACACACTAAAAAGCCTATATAAAATATCGGGGCATGTCAGTCAGTCCATTGGATATAAAAGGATATAAATACCTTGCTGAGCTATGTCCCTGTGTACATAGTATTTGAACTAAAAAAATGATTTTCTTTTAACTTCGATACGGTTAGTCGATTAAGAATAGCTGCAAAACCGCACACTCTTTAACTCAATTTTCAAACACCTCCAACCTTAATAAAAACCTACAAACATCGCAACCTTTTTGTCTCAGTTGCGAGCATGTCACAAATGACGGGAGGGACTACATATTTAACATACTTCAGCTGATGGGATCTGGAGTTCATACTGCCCTACTAGAAATGCAAAGAAATCAGAAATTTATTAATGCTTAATTATGGGCATGCCATTCAGCCTGGTGTGGAGGCTTTACAAAGGTCTCTATATAGAGGCTTCTCAGTGGTCTTTTGGTGAGCTCAAGAAACATACTGTGCCTGACTTTACCTTATTATCTACCTGTACGTACTTACTTATGTTTATTATTTAAACATGTAGAGTTGCCGTCATGCGCAACATGTAGAGTTGCCATCATGCGCAAATATCCCAAGGTTTTCTTTTAATTGTGTGTGCATCTGAATAGAATATCGGCTGACGAATTGGGAATGACCGCGACATGTACTATTGTCAATTATTGCATCGATATTTTGCGAGAGTCGAAATTGTAACGTCAAGCGGCGTTGAAACGGCTGAGTGCTTAGTAAACGAAACAGAAAACTAACGATGGAATTTGCCAAAAATTGCTCCATCGATTAACTAAAACTGTACATCTTCGCACAAGAAAACCTATCCTTGATGTACTTACTTGCATATGATTGCTCTGTAAAAGTATTTCTGTTACTATGTAAAACGTGTGTGAATGAATTTAATTCATTCAGTTGATCATCATCATTATTATTATTATTATTATTATTATTATTATTATAAGATTGTAATCATTTCTTGAAAAGTGCGATTGAATGAAATTTTTTTGTCAATTCATCAAATCTTTTAACCTCCATACGAATAATGTTTTCGTTCGTAGCAAGACAACAATGCCACAAAATTGTGAAACACTTAAAATATTAAATTTCTTGACATTCAGAGAACATTTTGGAGAACAATACAAGTGAAGTATGGATTCGCTTGTTAAGCCATAATTCTAAGCGAACAAGCTTGAATGAATAAAGATAATAATAAAACACAAAGAGAGAGAAAAATGAGCGAAGTTAAACACACCCACAAAAGACAACTGCTGAAGCACAACAATAATAATCGACATTATTATTACTATAAGCCTGCGTTGAAAGACTTTTAAAGTTAACTTTAATCCGAAAAAGATTATGGTTAACTTCGGTCATACGGACTTATTACTCGTTCTTGCTTTATAATTAGTACAAATCGTTCGACTGAAAACATGTAAATAATATAAAGGCGTGTTAACACACTCCAGGAGGCAGGATAGTTTATATATAAAGCATAACATGTGCATTTTTAGACAGCACATAATGGACCACAAAAAGAAAATGGTTTGCATAAAACATTTGAAAAGCGGACACAATAAAGTTATAGGAAAATTGTTACTGGAATAGCTTTGTAGTGAATATTTACAAATTGCATTATTTTCCGTAATGCGGACCAATTCGGTGGATTGATTTTTCAAGTCCGCTTGATCGGATTACAGGAGAAAATATTAAAACTACTTTCGATATTTAATGAAAAAATTTTTGAAGTTTTAAATGTGTTTTCATTAAGCAGACAGACAGACTGACAGACATACAGAAAACCATCGCTACATATTTTCTGCTTTTCCATGCTGCTCTAAATTATTAGGTACGCAAATAAATCCTGTCGATTGAAATTTGTTTCTCCATAAAGCGCACCTAATGCGTTTAGTTCAGGTACAGATAACTTAGACATTGGTAGCTGTGCGGTATAAGTTTTAAGTTCCTTACATGCTATCGTTCAGTGAGCATCCAAACGTGGCCTAGCAAGCAAAAATCGTAACTACGAAGTCAGTGTTCGCCTCCCAAATCTCAAGTATGATAGAGATTACTTAGGCTGTGGCTATGGCGAGCGGTCAGTCGATAAAGGCGTTACGCGTACCCGTTGGGCACGTACCTACTAGGATGCACGAATGGACAACGCTCCCTGAGTGGAGAGTAAAGACATAGACACCATTTATGGCATTGCGTTTTTTCTGCTTTCAACTCTTTTAACAGCATCCCGAATGCATTTGCGTTCACTTCATTTGCATTTCTCTGCGGGAGCTTGCTATACCAAACCAAAAGATTTATTCGAAAAACGGCTTTTAACTAGATTCGTATTAACATTCACTTCTGCCTTAAAATAAGCGATAACTTTGTAAAGGCGATATGTAGGCTGATTGCTGTGATGGGCAATGAATGCCGTCTCTGCTACCAAACGATGTAATTATTTCTAGCAATGAAATAAACCTTCCGCCTTACAAACGAAGGAAGAACGATTAATAAATCTGCTTAATCCGAGATAATTCAAAGGCATTATCGCTTGCTTGATGGAAGATCCCAAAAAAATAAAAATCCTCCACTTTTGTCGAGGGCAGCCAGTCAAAATGATTCCGACAAGAAAAAGTAATCCGGAACCGCTTTGAGTTCAGAAACTCAGTTCGGACTAAATGCTTGGAAGAGAAGACTCTAGACGAAGTATGACCTGTGCGAACCGTCAATAGCACTACAAAATTAAAAAATTAAATTAAAATAAATAAAAAAAAAATAATGGTTTCGGCCCCTGTACTCTCAAATAAAGATGGATTCGTGCATGTTGGTATAACGAAGGAAGACCCAATGCCATTGCAATCTTGGGGCATGAAATCGATTATGAGCTTTCATATAAAAAAAATTTGTGAAAATCGAACCTTTTAATCCCTGCACACCGATTTGTCATTCACCACTTATATAATTTTGTGAAGGTGTTGGAAATTTTAATATAAATTAAATTTTATATTTTTTAAAATGAGTGCCCGCATGGAAACGAACCGATTTTCGAAGAAACCAAAAATTACAGATTCATGTTGCTTTACCTACCCACGCAGCTGGCGAGTGTCGGAGAGATTAACAAGAATTCGCAGAACATTTGACGCAGAAATTTGGTTCGGTACTGTGCTTCCAAAAGAATATACAAACAAAGGATGTGTGGAAAGTAAACTCAGTCGAGTCCAGGAACTTGAAATGTAATATTTGAGCGGACATGACTAGAAGAAGCATTGTTAATATAAATTCCTGTAAATCATATGTAAATAGATCTCCTAAGAAGTAGAAATAAAACTTACGTTGATGTGAAAGTCACAAATCATTGGTACGAACTTGATTGCAAAAGAAGCCGCACGAAACGGAAAGTCATAACAGTCAGTTGCCGTTTCAACCCTCACCATAACAAAAATATATAAAATAATTTTGCAAATCCAATAAGATATAGAAAATTGTCAAAATTGATGGTAGCAGCAAAAGAAACCTGAGGAACGATTTAACTAATTTTCAAGGTTAATCTCTTACTCTGCCTATTATTTTTATTAACTTAACCGGTGAAATAAACTCATAAGACTTGAGACAAAAGTCTTAAAGCACCAGCATCTACAACTATCGGCTTTGTTGAATACTCTGCCGCAATGGAGATTTGAACCCACAACTTTTAAGTTATTAGTCGAGATCGTTTGTCAGGCAACTAAAGGCAACCTAATGATATTGAGAAGCCCTTAAATGAAATTAAATGCTTTAAATATAGTTTCAAAATCGTATATGTGGACATATGGACAGACATACTTGAATCGACAAAGTATGCATACATAGTGTACTTGTATGTGCATGTATTCTACGTATTGCATGTATTTAACAAATGCAACAGATAGACAGTTTGACGATGAGCGTAACTAAGCACACTTCACTTATATAATTAGTAAACTTTTCTCTTTCTAAACCACTCCTAACGCTTTAATGAAATCAATTTATAACTTTTAATTAAAAGAACTCGTGAAAGTAGTAGTAGTAGTAGTAGTAGTTAGTTAAAATGAGCTGAGTTACGTAACTTACGTTACGTAATTTTCCCATTATTAAAGCACAAAATTTTAAAATTACAATGAATTCATTTTTATGCTGAAAACTAATTACGATTGATTTCAGAAAAAGCTGGCGTAGTATCTACAAAATATGCATATTGGCCGCAAGATTGATTAGTGCAGGGTGTAAAACGCGCAAAACACTCACATAAACATATAAGCATTTTGAATTGATTTTATTCTAGTAACTTAGCGAAGAGAGAGAGAGAGAGAGAGAGAGAGGGAGAGAGAAGAGAGTAAATAGTAAATGTGTTTACTACGTTTATAGTGTGTTTGCATAAAATGTTTACTTACCGTCTTTTTTATAGAAAATGACCTCCAATTTTAGTTCAGTTTTACCCAATAGACTCTTCTCGATTTGCTGTTTGTGCTCTTCCTTCGTTTCCGGCCCATACAAAAAGTGACAAGAGCATCCTATGAGATTTTTTATTCAACTTTAATTTCAAGCTTTTAATTAAGCAAAACTCAAATAAAAACAAAAGTTTATGTAAACTAAAATAAGTAAAAGTAAATACCTTTTTGCATAATTTGCGCACGCGAATATCCTGTCAAGTCCACGAAGCCATCCGAACAATATACAATTGGATTGCCATTAGCTTGTGCATTTCCGAGGACAAAATTTGAATCTTTATTGCAAAGAAAATATCACGAAATTAGATAAACTTTACAAAATCCAATTAATTAATAACTTTAAGTAAATAGAGAGATGAAAGACGATAACATATCACGATTACATATCATACATATGCTCCATTGTATTATATACAACAGTTGAAAGTAGATCAACTCATACTCTGCACATACATACCTATGATTGTTTGCTCAGCTCTTGAAATTTCAATCAAAAATTGGGGAAAAAAATGCAAAGTTTTTCAAAGAAAGAATTCTTATGTTTACAGTGAAAAGTTCACCGTTAGGTTAGACATACATTCGTGGCAAGCAAAACTGAAAAATATATAGTTTTTCATATAAAGAAGAATTCAATGTTGAATAGACGTAAAGCACCTAAAGTCCCGAGTTATAAGAGTTCACAAGGTGAGGCCAGGGAAGAGAGAAAGAGAGAGAGAGAGAGAGAGAGAGAGAGAGAGAGAGAGAGAGAGAGAGAGGCGGAGTAAGCCTTCTACTATACTACAGGCCAGCAAAACAAATTTT
>KK502842.1:204643-226212 GCA_000688735.1 Glossina austeni
GAGGGCGAGGGCGAGGGCGAGGGCGAGGGCGAGGGCGAGGGCAAGGGCAAAGGTAAAGACGAAAATATGATGTTCTTAGAAAATTTCGAATTTTTTTTTATGCCAAATATATACATAAATATTTTTGCAAGATATATATACACACATATATATATATATATATTTTTTTTTTTTTTTTTTTATATATATATATTTTTATCAAGACTTTAAGAGTAAAAAAATGAATTATCAATTAAAATAATTGTTTGTTCAAAATTATTCTCGTATATCGTTAGCCGGTAATTATGAATTCTAAGTATGGGGAAAACATGAGAGTAAGCATATGGTTGACCCTTGACAGTTGCACAGACCACGTCTAGCACATAATCAATAGTACACAATTTTGCGATAAGTACAAGTATTAATTTCACATGTCTCAAGTATTACACGTGTACTTAGGGGAGATGCTAATAACAACGAACATCTCGCATATCTTCGTGTTGCCTGTGCTATAATTAGGATATTTTGAATAGATAATATTGCAAATGCAGAGCTAATTAGGATAAGATTGATTATACTTATGGAGATATTTTTCTAAGACCATCAAAGTTATAAGAAAACTTTCAGTTTCGTTTGTAAGCTGTTGTTGCTAAATAACAAAAACTAACTTACAGCCAGGTGGGGGTCCATCTCTTATGTTACATTTAACCATGGTAATGGTCGGAAAGGGCTCATAAGCAAACGAATTAGAACCGAAAGAGTGCTATTTGTATACGTTCGATTTCAAAGTAAACACTACATAGGCAACGGCGGAAGAGATCGCCTTAGGCAGAATATTTCAAAAACCGTCCCTACGATAAAAGAAACATTATTTTCTTGACATATGCCTTAGCACAGCTAGGACATCCATAACGCAATAGATAGTGATTTGAGATATTTCTTATACATAAGGATCAAATGATACATAATCTCCAAGGCTATATTCATACATTTTGCAAGCGCATTGAAAGGTAAACAAAAACGACAATTAAAACAAAACTGTCAGGTTTGTCATACACACACATAACACACAGACAGGTCGTCTTTTGTACAACAGCTCTGCTCAAAATGGTATTCGGAAACCGTCATACGAAAAGTAAATAATAGCTTTCCTTATAGAGATGATTGGAGAGATAAGACTCCTTTTTTTCCAATCCCTTGTCTCGTGGTGGCGTTTGCGAAGATAAGGCGTTTTTTATAACTGCTTTTGTCATAACAAATACGAAACGTCGTTTATATAACAAGTCAGTAGAGGTTTCAAAACAGGGACGGGCTGCTTTCTACAGAAGATATTTGCAATTCAACATTTTCCCCCTTTTATAGCCTATACCACCTATGGTGCAGAGCCTATTGAGATTGCGCGGACATACGTGGGGTATCTAAACCCCCGGAAGGACTTAAGATATATCTACTTTTTAGTATACCGATCGACCCAGAATCATTTTCTGAATTAATTTAAGCTCGTCTGTCTCTTTGTCCGTCTATTCATGTAGTTTTGCGTTCACATAGTTGCCACACTGATATATTAATATTTTGGACACACAGACAAGGCCTATTGCAAATGGATTGGATCAGATCGCTTTTGCTACCACTCGCCAACGTACAAGGTCCTATTTTGAAAAAGTTGTAATAGGAAAAAAAAGTTGCAACATATAATTTCCTGAGCGAAATCGTTAACTAATAGCATTTCCGCGTTCTGAGTTGATGCGAAAAACTCGTATTTCGGTCGGAAATTTTTCGAAATCCTTCTCATATGACCATATCCAGGAGAGGTAGGCTCCGAAAAAGTTCAATTTTTAATATTTCATAATGAAAATTGGTCCATAGGTCCAGCATTGTGGCACAAGTATTAAATGTAGAAAACCCGGATCTCAAAGGTCTATTTTGTGCACCTCACCAAACGAAAAGAAAAAGCCTTAACTTGTAGCTCGTCCACACTATCACGTCAGCTGATTTTCTTAGCGCACTGCAAGATGTGGACTTTTAAAAAAAAGTGTGCCTTTACACGAAAACCTGGTACAATTCTTGATATATTATCCTGGAAGTGAATAAACGACTGCATAAGCTTTCGCTTGTTACTTTATGAAAAAACTTAGTCGGTTTTTATCAAAAGAATTTATGTTATTTGGAAGTTTCACAGGACACCATGGAACCCACATGCAGTTCACATGATTTGTTACCCATACTGATAATAATAGTAAAGATTAATATCTTCTTCTTATTTATCAATTACTTAGTACTCGCGAATCGTCGATACACCGCCCCTTGCTTAAATATAACAAATCGAAGGCATAGAGTTCAACATTCGAAATAAATACGCATGTGTTTTGATCTCTATGGGTTGGCTTGTAGCTAACGCTAGGGCAAGTAAGTAATTTTTGTTTGTTATCTTATGGGCAAAATGCACGTCAAGTTCAGGCGATTAATGTAATTAACAATAGATAACAAAGAGGAGCTAATGTGTGACGACACCATCGATTTCTCTAATTTTTTGATTTTTAAGTTGATGCTGCTTTGAAATATATATATATATATATATATATATAGCAAGTCCTGCAGTAAATATTTCAAAGCAGCATCAACTCAAAAATCAAAAAATTAGGGAAATCGATGGTGTCGTTACACATTATGTATATATATATATATTGTGTTTCAAGGCAAAATACTCTTGAACTTGAAGGCTCGAGGAATACGGGTGAACGAATTTTGATTTGGAGAAAATGGCAAACTGCTTGATGAAAGTATTTTTAAACGCATGAATGGCGCGTAGATGTACTTAAACATGCATGAAATGTTTTTGTCAACTTCTAGAAAATGGAAAATTTATATTTTTTTAATTATAACTTGTTATTATATGGCCACAAATATATTTAATTACAATTTATTACGAGCTCAAGAGCCCAAAACGAAACCATGTACACGAGCTCTGAAATGAAACGGTCATAAGCTATAAGGCAATGCAGACTAAAAGCAGTGCTGAACGTACGACATACTAGTATGTCGGCGTATGCTTGAATAGAGAACGCATGAATTTGTGCGTATATTCGCTTTGTTTAAGTAATTTTAATTTCTCATTACGCAACCACTAAACAAACATACACAAGTGAGAATGCATTGCTCGCCTTGAGCGAGCGATGGCGAATACGAAACACCTCGAAAAGTTTTTGTTTTGCTATTAATTATGCGAGTGCCAATGACAGAATTGAAAATATTTTCGATGGGAAGTTTGTGACAACTTCGACATATAATAATATATTGTAGCAAACAAGTTTACCAAAGTTTCCAATTCTTTTTATTCGAAAAAGTTTCCATTTTTTAAATCATACTTCAGCATGCTTTCGAGCACATCATTGTCACTTTCAAGTTCAATTCATCGAATAGAGCCACAACTACATTAATTATCGAATTTATTGTTCGCCTTAATGTTTGTGGCGTGCAAAAGCCATAATCAAGAAGCAGAATTGATTCGAGAATCAACTTACTTAACAAACTTCAAAGACAATACACTTCCTCTTTATAAATGGAATGAGGGGCATAATCATACACATTTTTCACACACATATTTCAGAAGAAAGCTTGAGAGGTCCCACAAATTCATCATCAAATTCTGAATCGATTTAAACATGTCCGTCTCTCCATCCGTCCGTCTGTGTAATCTCTGTTGTAAAAATTCTCCTGGCCACTTCAAATTCACTGTCAACTTCAAATTTGGCAAAAGCGTTTGAAGTTCTCGCACGCAGGTTGCGCTATAGTAGATAAATGTCACCTATGGAAAAATGGAAAAAAACTAAGGATGTGAAGATAAATTCGAGTTTAACTAGCAAAGACACCTACCAATATTAACTAATTCCAATTAAAATCCAGTTGGATTTTGAAATTTGTACGGTAGCGTAAAATGGATATGGGAGAACACCCAAATTTGAGACTCTGTTGCGGCCAAACTAGAAAATATCACCTATATTCACCTATATCACGCGAATCTATATAAAAACACCTATCAAATAAGCAAAACAAATTTAAACTTGTGTGCACGGAACTATTTTTGACGATTTTTTGAAATTTGTACGGTAGCGTAAAATGGATATGGGAGAACACCCAAATTTGAGATTCTGTTGCGGCCAAACTAGAAAATGTCACCTATATTCACCTATATACATATCAGGAATAAAACAACGAAGTATTTTGATCTTTGCAAGAGCAAGAGAACGTGTACGTCATTTATAGTTTATCTCTCGGTATTTTCACGATATCCATAAGATTAGATGCCACTATATATCCATTGATGAGTGCAATAAGGCCTTAGAGCAAGGTTCAACTGAAATTATCCACTATTCACTAAGCATTACCATTTTAATATTAACAATTTCATGAAGGTGCTATGGAAACCTTCGACCGACCTATACATAAGTACATCAACTTTTTTACATCACCTTGTCGACGTAAGCTTTCGAAATTGTCGAAGAACCCTTAAGCAAATAATCCATGCTTTCTGTATATTTTCGTTTATAACGCCCACTTTGTCACAACCGATTTTGGAAATTCTTTTTCTTTTCTAACACGAACTTTTTTCGTACTTCGTTCTGGTGAAGTAAGTGCTTTCCATCCGTTAAATGGTGCTTCTGAAATGATTCGGGTTCACCGCAGTTCGGTAACCATTTGTAAATGAAAATCTGTTCGGCCACATTTTCTTGAGTCAAATTAAGTCAAATTTAAAGCTCCTTGTTCCAACGTCCCTGCCCTCCTTAACGAACACTGTGAATATTCTGATTGCTTTCATTTCTATCTTAACCAACGTTGGCAAAGTGATCGGATATTTCTACTGTGAATCGATCCTTTTTACGAAAAGTTCATTAAACATCGAAATTTCCCTAAGGCAAATAACTTCTGCATCTTTTGTTTTTCACTATTATTAAACCATCTTAACTCGTGTGAATAAAGATTTTTCCAGGATTGTAAAAAAAAATTCCTGCTTCATCGAAGGAACATCCATAAAATGGAAAGAATTTCACGAACAATTTGGTTACACTCTCGACGCAGTAACTCAGTTCTAAGGCGAACCATTTTTCTTTTCAAGTGAGAAAGGGAAAGCATTATCAATGCGTCAACAACGGATGATGCTTCTTAGTAAAATTAAATAAAAACGTAGAGTGCACGCGAAAGCGTTCGACCTCATAAAATTTACTATATACTTCTTGACTCCCCCTATAAGACTTGTTAAGAAAAGAAAAAAAACTTTTGCAATCCTTAAGCAAATAAAGACGCTACAGCGAAGCATGGACCACCATTAGATGCTCTACAACACCCTACAGTTATTCACATGACTTTTCAAAATAAATTGTTACATGGGCAAGTTGTTCGGTCTGAACCATTTTCAATAGTGATTGTCCCGGGGCCAAAACAAGTGGGGAAACAAAATTTCATCAAAATTTCTCAGAAATCGTGTACGGCCTGTACGTTAAACACCAGCATGACTTTCTGTCCGTCTTGTTTACTTGTGTTCAACCTGAAAGCCAGAGAGTCAGAAAGTCATTCTGAACCGATCGGTGTAATAAATTGCGGATCGTTCCCAAGTGCATACACACTTAATATACCCTTGTACCGCAAGTGGCGTAGAATATAATGGTTTATATCTTCTATTGATATGAAATTTATATTTTACATAAATCAACGAGAAGGATGTGCTTGATGATTCTTCGCAAGATTACCCATATTAAAGGGCTTCGCAATGTCAAACTTAATTTAAAATAGAATTGATTTGACTTAGTCGAGAATTTTCAAAATCATTCGTTCATTCATTGAATATCTATTAAGCCCCAATTGAGCTTCTAAATTGGATCGACCTCTCAGCATATGTTCGTGGATTCGTGGAGGGCTCAAAAAAAAAAAAAAAAATCTTAAAATCCCCCCTTCTACTTAATTAAAACGCTGCGGCCAAGTGAAGTAAACTTAATTTCATGTTCTACCCCTTAGTACTTGGAAGGAAGGAAGGAAGCAGGGAATGATGAGAAATAACGACCAGGCAAATGAGAAATTAAACCAATATTTAATTGCATCTGACCAATGAGAATAAACTTTATTTTCTTTGGGTTTAAAAATTGAAACGAACCTAAAGTTGTTAGGAATTATTCTAAAAATATTAAAAAAATAAATTTTGGTTCATAGTTACAATGTTCACAATCACTTTTACGAAATCTGCAAAAAATGCAAAGTAAACACAAAAAAAAAAAAAAAAGGGAAACTGAAAAAGATGACATACTTTAACTTGATTGCATTGCAACATGCAATCATTGACTATGGTCAGTAGTTAACAGCAGACAAACAAACACCTATTAAATGCAATGAAATTTCGAATAAAACGAAAATAAGTTAACAAGTTGCATAGACTGAATCCAGTTAGACAAGATCCAATTAAAACAAATTTGAAATATATATTAAATTTGAATAGCATATTATGTCGACCGTTGAGGATGGACTTTAGATCACTTTCGTGACCGTTGATCTGGAACAATCAAAGCGAGAAAAATTGCAGAGAAATTCTTACATTTTTTCACATTTCCTTTGACTTGACTTTGTGCGATTTAATTACATACATAAATATGACTTCACTTTCTGGTGCTTTCTTTCGCAAACCGAAGATTCGGTATTGGAATGCATTTCAATATAAATAAAAAGAATTTTCATACTTATCTTTTAACTCTCCTTTCAACGAAAACTCGAAACATAATATTTTTTACTTTAATGTCTATACAGGTGTAAGGACAACGTTTGTTATCTTAACCAAAATAAATGAAATGCTGCTGTGTTTCGCTTAAAAGTGAAGAATATATATATAGTCTAGCAGGTAACATCGTTTCCGAAATTCTAATATTTTCCATTCATATCATAAATAATAAAAAGTAAAGTATGTCAACATTCACAAAAAGAAAAGGATAAACTAAATAAAAATGCAAACTCTCTCTCCTCTCCTTTGACGTCTTCATTCATTCAAAAAGCGCTCTACTTCAAGTACCAGACTTGGTTTAGTTACATTAATGAAATTCTTTATGGCGCAAATATTGTAATGGATTATTTTTGAAGATGTGATGGTGTCGTCTACCAGCAATAATTTATGGAAATGAAGAATGAAACGTTTACATATTTTCATTGATTTATTTAAAAAGTCCAGTGATAAACGCCAACAAATGGCCATTAAGTACCGACAACAATAACTAAAACTGATACAATTTTTAATTTAAATAAATTTTTCTTCAATTTTAAATAAATATTTATATGAATCGTATAACTAACTAAAGCAATTGCAAAGCAATATCAGTTTGGTAGTATCGTCAAAGGGATTTTGCGATGCATTTCACGAAATATGCGAAATTCGTCACTTGTAATATTAGGGGGACCCATAAGTAATCAATTATTTTGCATTCATAGACAAAATGTTTTTTTGAAATGACATTTTTATTTTTTCATCGTTTATGTAATCATCGTCGTTTGCGACGATTTGTTGCCATTGTTTCTGCAAAAGTTCAACCTCTCTCTTGAAAAAGTGGGGTGGGCGGGACTTAAAATATAACTCAAGGTGCGTTTGGACATCGGATAAGAAATTAAAATTTTTATTTCGTAACGAATGCTCCAGTGACCTGAACAGATGGTAGTCCAACGGTGCCAGGTAAGCGTAAAATTATATTAGGGGACCCATAAGTAATCAATTATTTTGCATTCATACACAAAATGTTTTTTTCAAATAACTTTTTTATTTTTTAATCGTTTACGTAATCATCGTTGTTTGCGATAACTTGTTGCCATCGTTCCTGCAAAAGTTCAACCTCTCTCTTGAAAAAGTGGGGTGGGCGTGACTTAAAATATAACGCAGGGTGCGTTTGGACATCGGATAAGAAAATAAAATTTTTATTTCGTAACGAATGCTGCAATGATCTGAACAGATGGTAGTCCGACGATGCGAGGTCTGGAGAGTATGGAGGGTGCGGTAGAAGTTCCCAGCCTAACTGCTTAATTTTCTCTTGAGTTATTTTCGCTGTATGAGGACCAGCATTATCTTGTTAGAGTGTCACACCTTTTCTGTTCACTAAAGCTGGTCCTTTTTCTATGAGTGCGGACTGTAACCGTTATAATTGTTGACAATACAGGTCCACAGTAACTGTCTCCCCAGGTTTCAATAATTCGTAATGCACCAAATACACAATAACACCTTTCTCAGGGATCGGGTTGGTTTAGGGGTTAGAAGAGGTCTCTCGTTTGCAGACAACCATTGTTTCGATCGCTTTATGTTATCATAAAGGATCCAGTTTTCATCCCCAGTTACGATCCTAGACAAAAATGGATCTCTGCTTAGTCTGGTGAGCAAACTGTACGCCGAAGATCTTTATTGGCCTCAGGCAACAGGTGTGGAATCCATTTACCTTGTCTATGCCAATTTCTTTTAAATGCCTTTGTACGGTGGACCAGGTAGACTCAGGGCCTCTTCATAGTTCCGGTACAGTTAAAGTTGGATCGGACTCCACTAGAGATTTTAAGGCGTCGTTATAATTGAAATAAAATAATTGATTACTTATGGGTAGCCCTAATATATATCAGAACATAATTGAACCTTTTGTCGCTTTAAATTTGCATGATTTGTTTTCAAGCGAAACGTTTGCAAAGGCTTTGTTGAAAAGGCTTTGTCATGAAAATGTTTAAAGTCGTCGAGTTCAAGCCAAATATTGTGACGGTAACGTTGACCTTTTATCCGGATTTATATAACGTTTGCATCAGTTTCCATAACCATATCTCTCTCTTAAATGCATAGGTGGATTACATCATGAATTTTTATTGAGTCTCAAACCGCAACACGAAGTAGTTTGCACATGCAAGTTGGCGTTTAAAATAGACCAAAGGACACACACAGGCTACGATAGGAAAAAAATTTGTGGGTTTTTTTCTCTGCTTATGAGATGCATACAACAAATACGACGATAAAAAATGTTCACATTATTCTGTGGAAGAGGTTAAACTACAGCTGACTATCAGCTTCTTACTTGTTACACCTGATCCAAAAACTTGAACTAATAGGATCATATATAACTTTTCTATCTTAACTTTTTACGACCGAGAGCCTTTCAGGAGTAAATAGATAGAGGAGCGGATGGGCGAACAAAAGCTACTTCGATGTATGATTCTGCGAGTTACAAACGACATAACTAATGTGGTATGTTTTCATATTTCGGCACCATTTTCAATTTTGATCGGTAGCGCTCGAGGAACGCTACCAAGTTTCCTCTTTCCATCTTACCACAGTTTTGTGAGCATTCCATCAACAAAAATAGATAGATAGGTAGGCGGATGGACAAACAAACGAAGAGATTAATGTGCAAAGATGTCACCACATATTTCAAGCGAAATGTCAAATCTAGTATACTTCCATTTTTCGATGATGAACGTAAACTTACTGCCCTCATGTCTCATTACACATTCTGAAGAAAAGTTTTTTGAAAACTAATTTCCAAAGACAAAAAGTCAAGTTTTTACAAATAGCTTAGGAACAAATGTCAAGAAGAGAAGGACATATTGCAAAATTATAACATCGTCCACAGTTTTGTAAAACTACACACTCATGTCGTCG
Organism: Glossina austeni; assembly: GCA_000688735.1. NCBI lineage: Eukaryota > Metazoa > Arthropoda > Insecta > Diptera > Glossinidae > Glossina > Glossina austeni. Next base: position 214,272 of record KK502842.1, read on the forward strand.
TTTATTGTGAGATAGAAAATGTTCCAATGCCACTTCAGTAGGTAATCAAGACAAACTGTCGATGTCAAAGTGTACCGTAAACCAACTTCACAACAGTTTCAAAGAGAGAAGAGCAACAGTAGTAAATGGCTGGAAAAGAAATTCCTTTTCACCATACTACTCTTACGCATCAGTGATACGGCAAAAAAGTGAACTCGTCGAAATAGAAAGTTCTTAGTCATCCATCACATGCATCTGTCATTGCATCATGAAAGCTAATTGCAAAGTTCAAACATTCACAGGATAAGCGATAACCAAAAGAGGTGGAGCTTCGTTTGGCCATTAAAAACAAGCACAACTTCTCTCACATGATTTCTCAATAGCATTCTACAGAGGAAACAACTTGAACTCGTGTACTAGTCATTGACATAAAAGAAGCGTACTTTGCTAATTGAAACCAGTAAAAACATTACAGGCGGCCATGGTCCATCATTAAATTCCCCGAACAACTTTGTAAGGTAAGGGATTATGTGGGAAGGGGTCGCCATTTAGATGTCAGTGTGCAAAATTACATCGAAATATCTCAAAAAATGCTATCTACAGGTTGAGCGCATGAAAGCAAGGCAGACGGAAGGACAGCCAACCGTGGGAGGTGATTCTGAATCGATCGGCATAATAAAATGTGGCTCTGTGCCAAGTCCTTGTGGGTGTTGCATACATCCGCACAAACTTGGTATACTCTTATACCACAAGTGATGTAGGGTATAGATATGCATATACTATGAAAACAGTCTTAATTACACACACACAAAAGGAACCTGGGGTTGCCACGGTGCACCATTAAACATCCTGCAGCACTTCGCTTAATGCAGTTATTCACATAATAATTTTGCAATATAAGCCGTTATATGAGAAGTGCTCGAAAATGCGATCCGATCCACACCATTTCCGGTAAGATTCGTGTCCGAGCCAGAATGGTTCAGTGTCTCACAATTTCTTAGTAGTTGCGGCCTGCGGGCTTGAAAAGAAGTTGGAGAGACGGACAGGCAGAAAGTGATTCTGAATCGACCGGTATAGTAAAAAGTGGCTCAAGCTTTCAAGTTCGTACAAATTTAATACACCCGTATACCACAAGTTGTGTATCGTATAAACAGAGTCGACATTCCATTATTATATCTCACCCTACCTCTTCTGGCACGATGTACATTAAGTTTGCGCAGATGTATATATAATTCCAAGAAGAACTGAACAGGGATCTACGTTGCATTGTACTGATCGCAGATCAGTATATAGATGTGTATATAATTCCAAGGAGAACTGAACAGGGATCTACGTTGCATTGTACTGATCGATTCAAAATCATTTCCTATTCAAGGTTTGAACTTTGTCTAGTGCGTTTCTCTGTCTGTCTCAATACACTGCTGTTTCCAAAGGTAGTGTAGGGTATAAAAAATATTGTTTTAAACGTTTGAAAACAAGGGGATATAAAAAATATCTAAAAAAAAAATGTTCTGCTGCAAAACAAAATTCGAGATAATTGCTCCAAGAATTGTTGGGGCATGTTCTCACATTCAGCTCGTATATTGACCTTTATATACTTTCCAGACCTCAAAAAAAAAAAAAAAATTTGCACGCAATAAAAACAATTCTCATAACGTGAGGTTATTTATAGCAGGAGTAGACAAGTGTACTGAGAAAATGACTACGAGGTGATAAAAAGAAATTGTTGCACCACTGGAATATAAACCGCAAATAAAGCGGTAAATTAATTGCATAGAACGAGACTGACTATAATTTGATTTGGAAGAAAAGTTATTTAAAAAAAAAAGAAAAAACTCCTCCTCTTTACGCTACTTTACATATTTATTAATAACTTCTCAAGCCCTTAAAGGAGATGCAACGCGCGATCAAATTAATATTAATAGCAATTTACATATATTTGCATTACTGTTACGTTTGTCGGTCAGTCAACATAAATTTTTCAAATGCGGTTGTGTTCTACATTTTTGCGGTCTTCCAAAATTATCGCAATCACTTTTTTTTTTTTGTTTTTTTTTTATTTCTATAAAGTTTTTATCTATTTTTCGATTCCATGCGAACATTAAATTTTATATAAATTTGGAGAAATTTATTGCGAAGACCGCAGTTTAGTTTTCAGTCTTACATCAGCTACTGGCAGAAAATAAATTATACACAAAATGTCTAATCCAACTAATAAGAAAGCGTTAGAATTGCTTTTCGAACGTCCGCTTGAACCTATCTTCACAGCTCGTGACGACGGCAAGGCTGTGTTCGATATACCCGATAGCTTCTACAGCGAACAGTATTCCGACGTTAAGGAAGACATTCAATCGCGCTTTACCGAAGATGTCGACATCAAGATCCCGTTACGTGAATTAACCAAGAAGCCCGATTTGACTTTTACTCACCCCGTTGGAAAGCGTAAGCAATTCTCGCTTTTCAATAGCTTACATCGTTCAATAGCTGCCCGATTAATTGATATTTTGATGAGTGCCGAGGACGAAGATTTATTCATTGCTACATGCGCTTATGTTAAGGATCGAGTCAATCCATTTCTATTTCAATATTGCTATGCGGTCGCTGTCCAGCATCGTAAAGATACTAAAAACTTTGAAATCAAACCAATTGCTGAGATGTTCCCGCAAAACTTCGTTGAGCCAGCCGTTTTCAAAGATGCCCGTGCCGAAGGTGAATTGGTTCGCAATACCGGAGATAGGGTAAATTACATCCAAATTTTAAGCAATTTTTACGCATTGCAATATTCTTTCTTTCTCCTTTAATTAGCGTCACATTGATATTCCACGCAATTACACAGCTTCGGACCGTGAAGAGGAACAGCGTATGAGTTATTTCCGTGAGGATATAGGGGTTAACAGCCATCATTGGCACTGGCATTTAGTTTATCCTGGTTATGGCGCTGACGAGATTGTAAAGAAGGATCGCCGCGGCGAATTATTCTATTATATGCATCATCAGATCATTGCTCGCTACAATGTCGAACGTTTTTGCAACGGTCTCGCGAAGATAAAAATTCTGAATAACATTAGAGAGCCCATTACCGAGGGTTACTTCCCAAAGATTATGAGCAGTTTAAACAACCGCACTTATCCCGGCCGTTCTGCCTTTACCAAATTGCACGACATCGATCGCGAGGATGCCAAGTTGGAAATCGCTGATTTGGAACGCTGGGCTAATCGCGTAATACAAGCAATCGATCAAGGTTTCGTAACCGATGTAAGTTCCATTCGTTGGTCATTTCTCAGCTCAACGCTATTATCATTTTACATAATCTCTTAGAATAAAGGTAACAACATAGCCTTGGATCCGAAAAAGGGGATCGATCTCCTCGGAGATATCATAGAATCCACACAATTGTCAGTTAATCCCCAATTTTATGGCAGTCTACACAATGAAGGACACAATGCAATTTCATGCTGTCACGATCCTGATTCACGCTTCCTTGAAGATTTCGGTGTAATGGGCGATGTCACTACTGCTATGCGTGATCCCATTTTTTACAGATGGCATGGCTACATCGATAGCATTTTCAATCGTCACAAAGAACTTCTCTCGCCTTACGAAGATGCCGATCTGGCATTTCAGGGTATTCATGTTTCGAAATTTGAGGTTCGCATTCAAACGGCGAGTCAAAAGGCCAGCGCCAACACATTATTGACTTATATGGAGAAATCGGATGTAGATTTAGCAGCCGGCTTAGATTTTGGCCCGAAAGGCAATATATACGCCACTTTTACTCACCTACAACATGCTCCATTCGAATATGCTATTAACGTCAATAATGCGGACAATGTACCAAAAAGGGGAACTTGTCGCTTATTCATTTGTCCGAAATCTGACGAACGTGGCACACTCTTAACCTTAAACGAACAACGATTACTTGCTATTGAATTAGATCGATTCACCGTAAATTGTAAGTAAAATTGTAGCGTGCTATGAAATTGTTGAGTTAAACGCAAGCTTTCTTTCAGTGGTGCCTGGCACGAATAATATACGTCAGTCATCAAATAGTTCAAGCGTTACCATTCCGTACGAACGCAGTTTCCGTAAGCTTGGAGAAAAATATCAGCCCACTGATGAACGTCAGCTCGCTGAATTCCGTTTCTGTGGTTGCGGTTGGCCTGAGCATTTGCTCTTACCAAAGGGCAGACCCGAAGGCATGGCTTTTGATCTCTTTGTTATGATATCAGATTACACCGGAGATGAGGTTCAACAAACCAAGGATCAGTAAGCCCAGAAAAAAAAAAAATATACTTTTTCCAATAATTTCGTTATCACTATTACTACCGTCATTGCAGGCCAAGCGTATGCGGCGATTCATCATCGTTCTGTGGTTTGAAAGATAAACTCTATCCGGACAATCGGAGTATGGGCTACCCGTTCGATAGACGTTTACCTGAAAAAACTTTAGTGGAACTTACAGACAAATTCCCGAACATGTCAATGATAGATGTCGTTATACGTTACAATGACGTTATCGTCGACAGGAAAGCTTAATCAAAAGAATAAAAGACAACAAAAGATTCATGGATTTCGACCCCTCGACATTGTATTTCGATTGCCTCTCTCTCTTATGCAAAGTCTTTGTTTAGAAATAATAAATAATTCAAGTTTATCCATATCCAACAGCATAATGATGTCACATTTCTTTTTTACTATGGATTTCACAAATTTTCAAGCATACAATTAGTCGTCAACAAGTTTTAAGTGCTGGCTACAAAAGTGAAAAGAAAACCTTTTATGGACATTAACATAAATATACCGGCATATAAATAAAAAAAAAAAAAGAACAGAAAAACTATCTTTTAGCTAAAGATACTTTTTTTCTTTACACAAATTGCCCAGCACAGCATTGTATGATAAGTACATGTTCATAATTTTAACAAGGTTTGGACTGCAATCATTAATAATCTCTTTCCTTCCCTAAGGATTCGATTTTTATTTCAATTTCAACCTACGAATAAAACATTCACTTTTTCTATGCTACACGCCAGAGAGCGAAGCTTATATCAACCCATTCAGTTAGTACGTATGTAAAGCAAAGTAACTTTTAATTGACAAAGTTAACTTTAAGAATTTTAATAATGGATAATATGCAATGTTTTCTTAACTCATCTTTTTCATTGTTCTAAAATCACGTTTAAAAATGTTCTAATTTCAATTTAAATCCCAACGACTCTAAGAAGAAATTAACAGTTAACATTTTTAGATGGAATAAAGCTCCTCAAACTTGGCGGCCTCAAGCGTGAACATAAATTTACATGGACAGAGATCAGGCGGACGGACGGACGGACGGACGGACGGACGGACAGACAAGCTTAGATCAATTTAGAAAATGATTTTGAATCGATCGGTATAATAAAAGGTGGATCTATCTTAAGCGCTTTTGCATGTTTCTCTTACATACGTCCGCATAAACTAAATATACCATGTACCGTGGTGTAGGGTATAATAATAGCAAAGAATTTTCTATATTTAAAAATGTTCTATATTCAGTTCAAATTCCAAACACTTTAAGAAGGAAGAAATCAACAGTTAACATTTTATGTCAGACAGAACTCAGACAGAGACTAAAGGAATATAATCTTTAAGGGATCATAAGATTATAAGTTTAAGTTTAAATGTAGATTGAAGTTTATTAATCTATAATTAATCATTAAACAATTACAATTGATTAACTTAACACTAAAAGAGACTTGTGATACCAACAACACTATAAGGTCTTCCCTCGCACAAATAATTAACAAAAGTATGAAGTGGAGTAAGTCAAATATTTAGACAGTACAAGAAACACACTTGCATTGGGGGATCTACATAAATAACTAAAAAGATTTTTTAAAGTGAGAAGTTCGGTCAATCGAAGCCTTTTGCTGCTCGTTTGCTTAATTATAGACTCAATGCTTACAACTCCTCATTTTGTCGTAATGTCGACAACACCGAACAGAAAGCTTCAGAAATCCTATAAAGCATTCTTGATCACCATGAAATTGTGAATTGATTAAGCGTATCCGTCTGTATGTCCATATGTCCTGGTCGCAAACATCAAGATGCGAACTTCAAATTTGATAGAAACATTGAAAGACTTTGCACGCTTGCATGTTGGTATTGAAAATGGGCCAAATTGATCAGTACACAACCGTGAAGTGAACGCAACTCCGTTTTTGTAAATAAAAATTTTTGGATTTTTGCTCATTACTCACAAATTAAGGAATACAGGAGGCTGAAATTTTCCATATTTACTTTTACGGAAAACTCTACTATTTATGTGCACAAATGGAAAAAATCAGCCATGGCCACACAAAGCCACAAGTGATTAAATTTTCTTTTTTTTTTTTCATTATTTCGCTGCGGGGTGCTTATTAATCATAAGGTAAACAAGATGGAATATTTAAATTGTTCTAAATTGAATTCCTTCAATACGCACTCAAAAGAGGAATTGATATCCAGAGACATATTCCTGTTCGACCTTAAAGGAATTCGGGCATAATCGAGCGGAGATAGCAACGGATCACTGTTAGCTAGAACAAGTCGAACAGGTATTCGCTAGTGAGTACGATATTGTTTTCTTTGTTTCTGGCGACAATTTCACCGTGATGCTCCTTGCACGCATCTTCTTTCGTCAACGTTAGATCCTGCAGACATTGTTTGCATTGTAGCTGCTCACGGATGTATTTCGCTATACCATACCCCGTGAGCAGCCGGAAGTAGTCCTCGGTTTGCCGATTTAGTTGGTCCAATGCACTTTTCAGATCACAATATAATATGCCATCCAGGCCGTGGGGTTGGAATGGCTCCTCGGGCTCTGGCGGCGGAATGTAGTATTCTAACTGCATAATCGCGTCGTAATCGGTTTTTGGCGGGGTGGGAAATTGCATTTGCAATTTTATTAAATTTTTGATCAGTTTTAATATATCCAGCGCAGATCTCGTTCGTCTTCTATTACGCAATGCAATATTGGAAATGCATTGCATACCAATGCAATATTAGTATGATCCGCAGTAAAATGGATGAAATGGATGAAATTTGGATGAAAATGGATGAATATTCCAACACGAGTAGTAGCTGTATAAGAGGACAGTTGAAATCCGCTTCATTTGTAGCGTAAATAAAAGAACTTACCTACAAAAGCATGTATGATATGAAACTTCTTTTTTAACAAATATTTTTTCTCAAAAGATTGTTCAACAATACCGCATTCAAAGGCTGGAAGGTGGTTTGTCTTGATATGAAATTTATGCGTTGCTTTCTTTTTTCTAAATCTTTATTTTTTTAATTTTCGTATATTTGTGTGTCAAACTTTGTCGTGTGATCGCGCGATTGATTTGGTGCAAAATGCTATCTAAAAATCTTAAAAAGCTGTTGCTGCATATTTCTTTTCTTTGTCATGCTATCTAAACGCGCTATAAAAAACCGTTATTTGCAGATCCTTTATTACGAAATAAAAAAACAACATGTAATTTGTGGAACGTGTGCAGAGCACAGAAATGTTCTTGTTTTCGCTTATAAACTTTATTGTTTTCGCTTTTAAGAAAGATTCTCTGAAAAACTTCGAGAAACAAGAAAAAACAGAGTATGCAAACAGTATGCAAACGTAAATGAACTTTTATTGCAATTTACTAAACAGTAAAGATATTTAATAAAATCCAATATATACTATCTCCCTATCTCTTACATCCTTCTTCGCTCCTCTCTAATTATCGCCGTGTTATACGAATAGATGACGTTACCGGAGTGATTGGTCGAATCAAAAAAAACAAAAAAAAAAGACCGCCTTAAACTAACATAATTTTCCTTTAAACAATTATTAGATTCGCACGAATGATTACTTCTTCACTATTATGTTCTTCAGTTTATTTACAGCAACTATTAGTTGTTTTTCTTTGAAATAAGTTAACACAGAATTTTTGACACAACAACTTCTAAAAAGTGAAACATGGAATACGAAGCAACATGTTGTCATTAGTGGGTTAAAACTAACATGTCTTACAATCCCAACACTCGATAAATTTTCCTTCACAATGATAGGAAAAGAAGACGCCAAACGATCAACAAGCTATGTCGCTACGAACGCTTCGCAGCAACACTTCAGTTATTCCGGTGTTCATTTTTCGAACAGATCTTGTTAAAAACTCCGTACTGCATTTCAATTATGAAGCAGTTATAAAGACAATACGTTTTGTTTCCTCTTTTTTTGTAAAGCTGAGATTCTACTTCATTCACATACATTCACTCGCTCTTAATGACATTCTGATTCAAAACAGCAACGAGTACGCATCTGCCTATTTGTCGCTTTTATTATCAAAGTTAGGAAAGTAAAATACAGAACTTATTTGCTAATTGTTTCCAAAGAACTCATTTGAGAAAGTACAACTCTCAAGTGAGTGTTGCCCTCAAAAATCCAACCGATATCGTTGGAATAGGAAGGGAACACATGCCGCAAAGGCAAATATTCGCCGCCAATTCAGGAAATGTTTGCACTTTGCGAGAGAATACTTTAACCGAAAATTGTTGCTAATACCTAAAGTACCCGTGGCTATGGTTAGTCTGACAGAACAGAAAAATTCAAAGTGAAAAGTATGAAAATCTACCATAAAGACTTTATAGATTTCTCGCCTACGTATAGTTGCTATGGATTCTCTAAAGGTGACGGAATTGATGTAAAAATCTACTTCATAGCATTTTTTTTTTGATAGTTTCCTTAACAACGGAAATAATTCACATTTACAGGATTTTAAATGTATGTATGGGTGAGTGTAAGTAATTGTCTTTTTTTTTATCTTTTATTTGTTTTTTAGTTTTTTTATAATGCGTTTATTTGACCCTTGGCTATGCGTTGTGTGTTTCAAAACTTTGTTTTTTTTTAATCACATATATATATATATATACACTAATGTGTGCATGTGTAAACGAATAATACAAATATAAATTGTGTACGCGCTATATTGGCATCAAATCTAAGAAAAATTTTTTGAAGAATTTGCTCAGCTGTCTAAACGTGTGCAACGGCCAATAATCTCAAAAATTTGATAGAATGAATTGCTATTTAAAATTAGCGTAACGCGGAAATTGATTAAAGTGCAAGCAAATTAAAAATGAAACAATCGCAAAAAAAGGAAAAAAAAATTTTATGTTTATATATTTTCATAAGCCTGCCTGTAAGCACTTACGTTCACAAGTAGGAGATTTTTAATTATTATTTATCAATCAATTATATTTATTTAACAAGTTTATAATTTATATTGTAAAAAAAAAAACACTGCTATCACACGTTTCGTTACACACACATTGCATGTAAATTATTTTGAAGATAATCATTACAAGTTTTCAATGCAAAATATTTTACGTAAAATATTTTAGTGAAATTATCATTTTCATTACATTACAAGATTACAATGAAGTTCTCTCCAGAAATTGCAGCGTTAAGTTGTCGACGGAATTACAATCGTTTATTCCGTATCTTATACCGTTATTGACTGAAATGCGTTAAGCAACTGTTGCAAATCCTCTGTAATCAACTCAGCATCTCCATAAACAAATACAAAAAGTCTCCAAAGAAAAAAAAGCTTTCTCACATTTTCATATTCTCAACAAGTGTGCGTCTTTTTCATTAGGCTGGCAAAATAAAAAGTAGCCTATTATCAGGTATATAAAGTTAATGATAATGCGTTCGCCGTGATAACTGCTCCTACTGCTCCATAATATTTCTTTTAAATTATTCAATTATTTAAGAAAGCTTATCCCTTACCAAGAATTTAGTTTTCGATAGATCTTATATTGCTTTCAATGAAAAAAACTCACTCAATTTTCTGTTAACCCGCTCGTCCATGCGAGTCGTTGATAATAATCCAGAATCCAGATAATTTGAACCTGGAAATATTCGGTCACAAGTATAGCTCTTAGTCTACTGTTTCGAAAATAATTAGCAAACTTTTTTTTAGTCAAGATTTATAATCTTAAAAATTTTAATTGAGTTCGCTCTTTAATAAAATATGGAACAAGCCCGCATTGCAAGACGAGCTAAAAGGAGAAAACTTGCATTATTTAATAAAGCTCTTCCAGGTTACTGAACAATACCATATCGGGCAGTTTGCATGCTAGGAAACTAATAGAAAATATCTCGAGCAACTTGATCTTATTAAATGGTTTGTATGGTTTAATTGCTACAGAACTAGTTGAAAATTGTCCAAGCAAACTGATCTTATTAAATGGCTAGCGGTTACAAAGTTGACCGAAGTGATATATGAAGGAACTTTGTCCACATCGCACACAATTTTTAGTTTCTAGGTTCTTCAAGGAGAATATGTTCTTTGGAAGAAAATCCGGATTTGAGTTCCTCCCCCTCTCTCTCTCTCTCTCTCTCTCTCTCTCCCTCTCTCTCTCTCTCTCTTGACATGGAAGAAAGACCTTAGAAAACAAGACACAACTTAAGGAAGCAGCATTTGTAATCATTGGAATACGAATATGAGCAGTCACTAGTCAACTAAATGAAGAGAGAAAATGAAGTGAAAGTTATTCGTCTTATAACAACTTTTAATTTGTTTTAACAGATAAACGAACATGACCATCACTGAATACTCGTTAGGAGAGCAAACAAAGTACAAACTCCCATCCCATAAATTTTGTGCAAACAAGCCATGTTTTCACGTTTCAAAACAAACAATAAGCCGAAAACAAATCAAAACTTTTCACCGTTATCGGGTTTTTCAAATGATCACATTCGAGAATTATTAATAAAAATAAATAATGATTCTCTTGTTATGGAAATGAAGCAGCTTATAAGAATTAAAAAAACAATTTCCAGGGTTGCAATTTTTTTTTTTATTAATTATTTAAAAATTAAACCCAACTTTAACAAAAAAAAGTAAAACACATAATTCGCTTGTCTTTATTTGTTTGTTTGCACAGAAATCATACAATATGTCAATCGTGCCAAAACTTATTCAAATCCCTGCCGCCTGAAAACATGAAGTTTTAATGCCTTCCCTAAGACAAAATAATCACATAAAAATAATATTATTTACACTACATGAACGAAGCACAAAATCTTAAATAACGGATAAATAAAGGGCCTTATGTGTGGTCACCTTAAGAATAAATTTGTTTGATGCTGCCAAGTTTCTTAACGAATTTGACTTTAAAAATTAAGTACTTATTTTTGTGGAAAGCGTAACTTTTGGCACAGCTTTGGAAATCTTTTTTTCAATTTGTTTTTTTATTCGGTGAATTTATTTTAATATTTGAACGTTTTGTTTCAAAGCTGAGTATTTCTTAAAATCCATTGTTTAATACGAATAATTTATTCATACGTCGATTTATTATACTTTAAAATGGGTCGCAAACGCAAAGTTCCCATACCGAGCGAAGAAAAGGAGAAGGAACAACTAAATGATGCACCAGAAAATGTCGTGGATAACGGGCCGATTCGCGTCATAATGTCCAAAATTCAATTAAATGAAACTTGTCACAACAAATACATTAAAGAACTTAACCAGGTCTATACAAGGGTACGTAACGAATTGCAAACATTAGTTATTTATTATGAGTTTATATGAGTTTACATAAAACAATTGCAGATGGATCATGACGGTTTTATTTACACATTTGTTAAGATGATTAAAACGGCTATGGGTGCAGATGAGACCAATGAATACGCGAATATGACTCTAATGTTCTGCGCCAAGTTTATTACGTCCTTCGAAGGCGAGGAAACACATCCTGTAATGGTAGACGTCTTCCGATGGCTTCTGACGGTGAATTATTGCACTAAAATTGTTAGCTCACATAAAATTTAAAACGTTTTACCTTTCAGACAATTTCCTATAATCCGAATATTCGGTTTCGTTTATGTCAATTTGTTAATTTGATTTTGAATGCTTTGGGTCAAGAAGCTACACTAGATGATCCAATTTGCGACAGCATTATG